>JAYMTA010000265.1:0-32772 GCA_036897625.1 Pelargonium cotyledonis | reverse complement strand
TAAGTTAATTATAGCTATCACTCACACATGATCACAAATGTGCAAAAGTAAATATACTACATTAATTTTTCTCAACATATAAATAAAGACTAATAGTTTAAGACAAGATGGTATGACTTTTAAAGCCCACCCCACCTCATCCGACGCAATGAGATTTGAACCCACGACTTTCTACATGAAAATGTGTGTTCTTGACCATTGCGTCATCTCCTAGAAGATAGAAGGTATGACTTATGAATTAATTTATATACAAATCATATCATTTAATACTTCAATTCACTATGAATATATTCATGATTTTTGTATTCATTTTTGCGCTAGAAAAAGTTAGTTTGAGAAGAAAAAAGACCTAACTTAGAGATGGAACATTGGAGCTTGATTGGATTTTAGGTTTATATATATATATAAATCAATGGGTCTATGATGTACCAAATTGCTGACTTATTCATATACGTCACAACAAAAAATCAATAAAAAGAAAAATATAGCTCCAGCAAAGCTTTCCACAATGAATCATTATGTAGTACAATCCAAATTTTGTTAGTTTATTAAATTAAAAGTAGAAAAGTTCAATGGGATTTCTCTTTCCACATTAACTAAAACAGTAAAACCTATTATTTAGACCAATTATATGATTAAGTTATTCAACAAAATTTGCATTTGACTTGTTCATCTACTTGTTTTGTTTTGGTTGCCATGAAAAATCATTTGATTCTAAAAGTGAATTCAAATCATAATTAAAAATGACTCCATTCAGAGTACATGGTTATATATACCTTATTATTCATATGGATAATAAGATTTGAAAGTAACAAACATTTTACGGCAATTAAACTAAGTTTGACACCATATGTTGCATAGAATATTAGGTTTTGAAGAAACAACAAAAGTTCTGTTCGATCCCCGCTCACCATATCTATGGAGAAATAGATGAACTTTAATTGTGACTTATCCTCAAATGGGGAATACTTTAAGTGTGGTGAAACAGTTTAAATGTGTCATCCGCGAGTTTATGGACCCGTTCAGAAACTCCATTATATAAACCGGAAAAAGAAAAGTTCTTGAATGACAAGATATATGAACCAATAGTTCTCACTGCAATCAAAAGTTTGTGCTTCTCTTTAGAGACTCAAACATAATTTCATTAACAATCTAACTGGAAACTAAATTTTTTTGGGTCTGATGTGGATAGCCTTACCTGAGAACACAACCTGTGGTGGGCTTGAGCTACTTGCAGGCCTTGGGCTGTCTTTATGATGGGCTTGGTTTGGGCTGTCAAAAAGTCACACTCCCTTGTTTGTCTAAATATTTTGTCTGAGTGTCTTGTTTCTATTTTTATGCTATTATATAAGTGTTTTTCCTATATTACCCTTATCACTTATGCACATGAGCAAATCTACACATGGGTACACATGGGTGCACATGGGGTGTAGATGAAAAAAGTGAGGGTTATATTGAAAACACACTAAATTATCTTATAATTCTTAAGTTTTACAAAAAAAAAATAGAAACAAGACACTTATTTTAGGACAGATGGAGTAATATATAGTTAACGGTATATTTAATCTGTTTATTACTAAACGAAATGCATATAATTCTGAAGAGGGTGTGTCAATAGTCAAACATAAAATAATTTGTTTGCAGCTAATGTCGGTTTATCTGTCAATTTTGAATTATACAAATTTGTGAGGAACATGAAAATGATAGGTCCACACAGCACATGCAAGAAAACGCCAAACAATTACAATATATATTTTCATTCGTTAAAAACTATACGTATCAAAACCAAAACCGAAGCACCCATGTGAGCATATATACCTAACACTTGAACAATTACACAAACACAACTTATTGATTGATAAATGCGGTGATGCTAAAATATTTATAATTCAAATGGTAAAGATTATATGTGACACCATTTATAACGTCACATTGATATGTAAAATTAACCGTCACTAATCAAATTTATAAGTGACCGATTTGAGACCATGCTTCATGATCACCGCACCTAACTTAACAAGGACAATATTCAGTGGTATCTTCTTAACAATTAGTTTTGAAAGAGCCTCCGTCTCTCCAAAGATCTCAACAACAAGCATCCATTAAGGTAAAGTAAATAGTGATTTCACTTGATGTCTCAATTTATGATAGAAGAAAAGGATGGAGCATCCATCCCTTCCAAGATTCTCATGTTTCTCTTAATATCCCGGAGTTCTCACCTCATTTAAACACGTAGAACTAACAACTTCATCTTGAAACATTCAAGCTCTATGCATCTTATTTGTTACCAACTGAGATATTAAGATGTTATAATAAGTGACAGGCGCTTTTAAGATATTCATTCTTTCACGTAATGCTTGAAAAGCGCATAGGTGTAAACTCTGAACTATACCCGACGCTTGTATACGACTAATTAAAAGTTAAAATATAACAAGACAAGAATCTTAACACGTGAACGGAAGTATGATATAATTTAGTGTGTGCATAAATGACTATATATTTTCCATAATTGATTTATAGGACATCTCACATGCAAGCACGGACAGACCATACCCCACCACTGGCTACTACACCACCGCTTTCATTTATGCCTTTTGACTACTTCTATTCCACCAACTTATTATATATTCAATTGCTTCATCATTGTCATTCATTTCAATCAATTCCCAAACTAATTAACTAATTAAATTAGTCCATCACTTATCATTATTGTTTAATTGTTCAATCTTCATAATTAATCCTTTTTTTTATGCTTAACTATCACTGGACAATATATACAAGTTTCGCGTGGATGCTAATCACTTGAATTTATTTGTAAGGTTTCCTTAGCATGGATTAGAATTTCAAGCATGTTTCTGGATTGTGTGTGTCCTTAATAGAGTATTGAAAATATGCTAATTAAGTTGTTAACTTGTGATGTTGATTTAACAAACAATGGTTTTGCAAAAGTAAAACTAAGGAGGCATAGTTGCAGAAATAAACATTGTCAAACAATTTATAATTGAATATTGAAATTAAAGTGGATAATTGAAGTGATGCGAATGACTGTTATCTTCAATGTAATGATAAAAAAAATATATAAATAAATAAATAAATAAATAAAAAGTAGACATGTACGTACGCTGAAATTAAATTAAGAATGAAATGATCATGGTAACAAACAAGGCATGTATGTAATATATAATTGAGAATTAATTTTGCTTTTGCATGGTTTCAAATCATTACGAGAATGTACTTAAATTTATATATTATTGTTGGGTTTGGTTCTTTTTTTTTTTTTTTTTTGGTGAAGTACTATTTGATATGATTGAATTATAAGAATCCAGTACGTAGATCATATATAAATTCTATTCTAAATCATTCATACTTAAAAGCACTCTTGATTTTGATTCCTCCTCATCGTGCATGATTGAAACCACAGTGTTATTGTGCAAGCAATATATTATAGCTGAAAATGGGAGATTAATTAAGGCTTAATCAAGAGGAAACATAAAAACCAGAATGTTTATCTTTATCTTTACATTTACCCAACTTCTCCAAGACTCAATCATCTTGCAAATGCATGTCTCAATACTTCAATGCATGCACCTAGCTATGTATGGTTAATTTTGTGATATTCAATTGAACACAAACTGATCATCTTTGGTGATGAAAAACTAAGCTGGTTTAGTCTAATCTAAGCAAATCATTTGACTAAATATTCTGCACATTACATGGGTTTTGTCATTGGCAGCTACCATGTGCATATCCTAATATTTTTATGGTGTTTATTCTATCTCATGTTCCTACAATTATATATATAATCTCACTTCCTCGCTTAAAAATACGCGGCGTGACAGCCGGACATTCATGTGCTCTTCTCTCTCTCCATTCCTTCCTCTCTATATATTTCTTTGCCTTGCCATTAACATCACATTACATCTTTTTTGCTCATCATTTCAATATTTCTAGCTACAACAAATATGGGGAATTGCTTGAATGGTAACATGGTAGTGGAGGCTGATCAAGAACAAGAAGAGACACAAGCTCCAGTTGAGCAAAAGTTGAGTCATGTCAATGATGGCAAGAAGAAGAAGAAGGTGGGTTTCAATTTAATGGAAGATGGAGGAATTAAACATGGTGATCATAGCAGATCAGGAGGAGTTGTGAGGATTAGAGTTGTGATGACTCAAGAAGAGCTGAAGCAGCTTTTGAAATACAGTCAATATCACAATTCTGCAGAGAGCTCTTCTGTGGAGCAGTTGTTGAGGACAGTGAAGAAGAGAAGCAAGAAAGTTTCTGGTGATGGAGAGGTCAGAGGAAGCACCTGGAGGCCAGCTCTGGACAGCATTCCAGAGGATCACTGATGCCCATTTCTTTAACCATTGACTGTTCTCTCTTGTAATTGTAATTAAAACCATTTCTTGAATTCTTGATTTTATATCTGATGAGGCTCATATCAATATCACCATATATATCAGTATTAGTACTAATCTGAATGTTTTTTGTTCATTCATAGATTCATAGATTGGGGCATCCAATATTATATCAAAACTAACAGAAAAGATAAAAAAATCTGTAATCAAAATTGAATCTATATTAGAATAAGCAAGGACAGTTTTGTCATAAAAATTTCAGGATGATGAGAGTTAGTGAAGCTACTCAACACTTCAACTAAGAATCTTGGAGCTCTGGAAATGGCCAAGACCCAACTTTGTCACTACGCAGACAGCAAGTTTTGTTGTAAACTAATCACACCAATGGAATTGTGAACTCTGCTATATCATAATATTTGATTCTCTGTTAATCTGAAGCTACCAAAGGCATAAATGAGGTTTTTGGTTGACCAAACTATATCTAAACCTATTCTTTTGTTCTTTACCAACCGATGGACATTACTTAAACACTAACAAAAAGAAAAAAACAAGTAGGTATCAGAATTAGAGTACATATAGAATGCATTAAGCATCTAGAATATAAAGAATCTTCCCTCCCCCTCGGCGCAATCATGTGATTTCTGTCTTGTTTTCCTCATATAAAGTATCGTTTCAGTTTCATTTGTTTTATGCCCAAAATGTGGAATTGCTTGAGAATTGTAGGGAAGGAGGAGAAACATACAAGTCTGGGAACCAAGATCCACGTCAATAACAGCAAGAAGAAGATACAGAGGCATGAAGGTGGGACGGGCCGGAGGATTAGAGTTGTGGTGTCCCAGAAAGAGTTGAAGCAAATTTTGGACTACAGGAGGGAACAATCTGAGTATTCTTCTATGGAGGAGCTGTTAGGTGCACTAAAGATGAAGAGGAGGGTCTCTGGCAAATCTACTGCTAGTGAGATTTGCAGCAAGGCAAATTGGAGGCCAGCTCTAGAGAGCATTCCAGAGGAGCAGTGATGGTGAAGTATATGCATGTTTAGTGACTAACATTATGTCCACTATGTTGTTGAATCTTGTTCTTTTGTACTGTTTGATGAGCACTACTCTTCAAATATCACAATATTATTTAACTTTTCGTAGTTAAAATACTAGAACTAGTACTGATGTTAAGCTCTTGAAGATCCTTGTATCAATTCATGCACTTTTGCCTCTGGAAAGTCGTATTTGTTTGGAATTTCACTTCAGATCATCCAGTTAGTTACTCTACTATTCGTTTTTTGAGTTTAACCTTAAAATTTGTGAAAATATTTTCCACATAAATTCAGATTTTCCTTGCGGGGAATAGTTAAAATTTCCCTTAAATAAATTTTTACTCGCATTCAAGATGCTCAGAAACAAAGACTCAAACCTCCAGCTGTCCTGCACCACCCACATAATGTGCTGCTTTATCCGGTTTCAGAGAGACGCATCAAAGAGAGTACTCTATTATTGGAATTTTATTTCTCAAATTTTACAAGCTCACTTGTGTGTGGAAAGGGAGGGTAGGCGCTAAACAACAATGTAGTAATTTACTGCTTAATCAGGTTCCAATCCAGGAAGTACGTACGTACGTACAGAGTGGTCTAAAACTAAACTAAACTGAAATGAAATGTTCATTCACTGCTTGCTCAGGTTACGGATAACATATGGAAGAATGCCTCCATGATCAAAGTATGTCAATTCCACCTGAAAAATGCATTTAACCAACAATCAAAAAATTATTAATAACGCAAACAAAAATTTATGCTGTAACAGAGTTTTAGTAAGCATACAGAGCACATAAATTAATAGTCAGCAATCATATGAATGAAACCAAATGTTACGATAAATAAAGGGCAAGTACCTCAGTGTCGAACCGAGCAGTGCAAGTGAATGATTTTCCAGTGTCGGTTGTGACAGTAACATCTTGGCCAGGCTTTATCACGCTAATTTTGCTTGGAAGGTCAATGGAATAACGCTCATGACCAGTCAATCCTAGTGTATCTGCATCCTCACCAGACTTGAAAAAGAGTGGAATAATACCCATTCCCACCAAATTACTACGATGAATCCTCTCGAAACTTTTAGCAATCACTGCTTTAACTCCCTGTTACATATCAAGGTTACTCTAACAGGACAAACAAAGGAAACTGGAAACCATGAACTAAATCATGAAAAGAACTAAGACAGTCAAATTTTAAGTCTCACCAATAGCATAGGGCCCTTGGCTGCCCAATCCCGGGAGCTTCCACTTCCATACTCAGCTCCAGCCAGGACAATGGTATCCTGCCCAGCTGTCTTGTATTTCTGTACAAAAATATTTATTTGCATAAGATTAGACAAGTGATCCAAAATTACCAAAACTGATAATAGACCGAGCCTAAGTATATTGCATCATTAAGAAATGTACAAACAGCTTCAGATTAGAAAAACATAGTGGTTGAACACAAAAAATGGTTCATCAATCAAAATATAACTAAAATCTAAGTGTTGATACCTCCAAGTTCCACAATCTTTGTAACTAACAAAAGGGAACAAAGGTATATGGATTCAACAGTGTCAAGAATTTAAGTCATGAAATTCACTGTTCAGACATTGCTAGAACAAGTATTGCAAATAAACTGTCAGCCTGACATGCAAATAAGCTGGATAGAATTAGTTATATCTTCAAGAGATTCCAAAACAGACAAAAACAAAACTTGCTGCATGATAGAAAATCAGGGGAACTGGGCAAAACTCACCTCTGCTGCATCAAAGACAGAAAGTTTCTCTCCAGTAGGAATGTGAATAGTCTTTGGGCCGACTTCTCCATTTAAGAGTTTGTTAACAAGGCGGATATTAGCAAAAGTTCCCCTTGCCATCACTTCATCATTGCCACGACGACTTCCATAAGAATTGAAGTCCTTGCGTTCCACCCCGCGCTCCATGAGGAACTTTGCAGCGGGACTGTCTTTATGGATGCTTCCTGCAGGGGAGATGTGATCTGTAGTTATACTGTCACCAAAGTTCAACAAGCAGTAGGCATCCTTCACTCCATGAGGCCCAGGAGGATCCATGGTCATGTTCTTGAAGTAAGGAGGCTCGTGAATGTATGTTGAGTTGTCATCCCACGAGTAAAGAGTGGAAGCAGGTACTTGTAGCTGATTCCACATTGGATTGCCCTTTGTGATAGATTGATAGGTGCTTTTGAACATATCAGGTAAAACACTGGATTGGACAACCTAAGAGAGTTTCCAGGATTAAGTTAAATTATTGTATACCTGCAGTCTAATTTCAATTCAGAATGCTATCATAAGTTATCGGAGTGTAAGACTGCCTACCTCTGCAATTTCTTCTGTAGAAGGCCAGATATCCCTGAAAAAGACACTTTTACCATCCCTCCCAGTTCCAATAGGCTCCTTCTCAAAGTCAATGTCAACCTGGAAAACAAGGTAAATCATCCAGTATCAAGATTCAATGTAGTCGCCATAATATATTAAAGTTTGTAGGCATTTTAATATGCATGGTTTATGATGCCAACACTAAACTAAGTATAATACGTACTGTCCCAGCAAGTGCATAGGCAACCACCAAAGGAGGTGAAGCAAGGTAATTAGCTCTCGTCAATGCATGAACTCAACCCTCAAAATTCCTGTTCCCAGAAAGCACTGCAGCAGCTACTATGTCTGTACATTAAAGCTAGATCTATTTGGATGAAAAATCTAAAGATATATCTGTACGAATTTGAGAGTAATGTACAAATATATGCCTAAATAACAAACAAACAAAAAAGTATAAATTTTGTGAAGCAATGCTAAAAATTTCAATTTTACCATTCTCTGAAATAGCAGAAGCAACCGACTCATCCAGATCTCCTGAATTCCCAATACATGTTGTGCACCCATATCCAACAATGTTAAAGCCCTGCTCATTCATATATTCTTGCAGACCACTGCATTTTAGTAAAAAGTGGTGTGATAAAAAGCTTGGCTTAGCAGATGGCTTTCCAAGAAAGTATAACCCAATTTATACAAGTCTTCACACATATTCCTATCAATACATACCTCCGGAGTAAATATTTTGTGACAACTCCAGATCCAGGTGCAAGACTTGTTTTAACCCATGGTTTGACCTGGTGATACATTATTTAAGCAGTCACTATTTAGAAAGAATATGGAAAGGAAAAGAGGATGGAAAATTCACGAGATGCATAATCATCTAAACAATGCCTCACCTTCAAACCTAAGTCAGTAGCCTTTTTGGCAACAAGAGCAGCTCCAAGCATGACACTAGGGTTTGAGGTGTTGGTGCAGCTTGTAATTGCAGCAATCACAACACTACCGTGCTTGAGCTCTGCAGGTTGTCCACGGAATGAAAACTTAGCTACTTTATCCTGCACCTCCTTCGGTACTGCAAATCCCTGCATTCCAGAAATTAAGGAACTAAAATTAGAGAAAAGCAATCATCATGTAAAATTAACGGACATGATTGGGATCACAACTTGGATTTCAATAATATTTTCTATAATGGCCAAATTTTACAGCCATAATCAGGAGAATCAGTATATTTAAAATGAAATAAGCTATAAATAATAAGAGTAAGACTGCATCTTTACAAAAGTCATATTGGGCGAAGGCCAAGACTCACCTTAAACCCAACTTTGTTATGAAGACAAGAATGCCAATCCGCCTTCATTTCCTTTAGAGGAACTCGATCATGAGGCCTGCAAAGCGTAGCAGTTATAAGAAAAAGCAAGAACGGGTGTTACGTACAATAGACAAGTTAGAATTAAAGAATTGTAAGACAAAATCTATAAATAGCATCAATGTGTAAAGGTCAGAGCAAGCATGAAGAACATACCTCTTAGGCCCAGATATGCAGGGCTCAACTTCTGAAAGGTCCAATTGTAGATAAGACGAATACACTCTCTCTTGTTGAGGCTGAGTTTACCGTCGAAAAATGTAAAAATTTATGCTTGCTTGGTTGTAGCTTCTACTTAATATTTGAATGTCATGAAGAGGGAGAAAACTTTTACCTCACTGTAGTCAACAAACATATTGTTCGCCCGAAGATATGCTTCAATCATTGCCACCTAAAATTTATGAGAAAGCAAATCACTATGTTTCATAGTATTTCAGATTCGAGGGAATTTATATATAACTGCAATAAGATACTCACAGTTTCATCACTTCTCCCTGTTAATTTAAGATACTGTAATGTGACACAATCCACAGGGAAGAACCCCATGGTTGCACCATACTCCGGAGACATATTGGCAATAGTAGCCCTGTCTGCCAATGATAACTTGCTCATACCATCCCTTGCAATCATGTCAAACATAAATTTCTTATAATTGCCAAGGAAGGAAACAACTCAATCTCATGAGACTAATTACCGTAGAACTCAACAAATTTGCCAACAACACCATGTTTCCTCAGCATTTGGGTTACTGTCAAAACCAAATCAGTAGCTGTGACACCATTGCGCAATTTTCCCGATAACTTGAACCCCACAACACCAGGCAGCACCATGCTCATGGGCTATTATTTGGACAAGAATAGGGTTAGAAGCAAAACAACAGAAAACTCTTCCATAACATCAAGGGAATGCAAGCACCAGAATTACTTAACAGGCAGAGAAAATACATATAATCCATTACTATTTATGTTATCTATATTTATTGTCAAATCATACAAATAAATACTCTAAAGTGTTTGTGTGATACACAAGAAAAATTAAGCCAAAATTGCATGTGTACGAGGTCATCTCTGTTAGCACCCACACTTTGTGCAGTCATAACGAGGGTAAAAGTGTGACAATATCACTGTTATCACGGATGCTGCAGAATGCCACATAAAAACCACACACACACACACACACATTGCAATGACATAGCACTTTAACATAAGTAGGTTTGCCCTTGACATTTTTATATTCGTGATCACACTGAGTATCAGCATGTAGAGATGCCTTGATGCAATTTCTTCAGGGCAGTGCAACAACCACTTTTCTTCAAATCGATCAGTATCACAAGTACAATGGGATAGCTATGGTTAAATTACAGGTTTTAACTACTCAAAAGAAGTTCAAGTTGGGTAGAGATAATAATGAATTTTCTATGTCACTGATTAGTAATTACCTGACCAAGCATTGCCGCCTCTGCTTCAATACCACCAACACCCCAGCCAGCAACTCCTAGCCCATCAATCATGGTGGTATGAGAATCAGTTCCCACAACACTATCAGGGTACAGCATGCCATCTTTGTTGAATACAACTCGTCCAAGATATTCAAGATTAACCTGAAAGTTCATTGTGTTATATTACTTAAAGTAGTCCCAACAAAGAAAGAAAGACTGTTCATAAGAATCTAGATTGATTATCGAACATTTCAAACACAATAATAGAAAATGGAGATCATCAGGCTAAAAAATTAAAATACAAACATTATTAAATTTGTGGAAGATAAGTTACTATGTCAAAATGTAATATGCATGCTGCTTTACCTGGTGCACAATACCAGAACCAGGGGGAACAACCAGCATGTTATCAAAAGCTGTAGAACCCCATTTAAGAAAAGCAAATCTCTCCTTGTTCCTCTGGAATTCTAGTTCCATATTTGCCTGCACTGCATTCTCTGATCATGCAACATCGACTTGAACTGAATGATCGACAACGAGATCTACGGGAACCTGAATTAACATATTGCTTAAAACAAGCAGAACAAGAAAACTGAAAAGCAAAGTCAAAAAACTGATATGTGCATGTGTGTGCGTACAGATAAAAATGATGACCAATAATCAAATACTACTAAAAGATAAAAAATTACAGAAACAATTTGATATCATAGACCTATGAACAAATTTCTTCAAGGTCTATGTAGAAACAAATATTGTCTTGGTTTCCAAAAAGAAATTAAAAAGAAAAAACTGGTAGAAAAAATACACAAGAAAATGATGTCCTTAAATATGTAAAGGCATAATACAATATTAGCAATTCAAAATTAATATGCAGCATTGCTTATCAATTTAAATGAACTAGAGTACTCCACCAATAAGTGTCTCGCTAACATAGCTTAAGCAAAAATTTCAAGTGAGAAACATTTTGAGTACTTGATCAGAATCCCATGAAACAATTAGATGCAGATGGTAAAAATAAGACTTACCAGGGGATTGATCTTCTTAGAGTCACTACCAAGCTTATTCATGGCATCACGCATGCAAGCCAGGTCCACCACAGCTGGTACTCCAGTAAAATCCTAATATCATATTGAAATTGTCACAATAAGTTTTTATTCATCATATTGACAAGTGTCACTGAAGTCATGATGACCCATACCTGCAAGAGAACACGAGCAGGTTTGAAGGGAATTTCAACTTGTTTTGGAGAAGTTTTCTCCCAGTCAATAATCTTCTCAACATCCTCCTTGGTAACTTGGAAGTTATCACAATTTCGAATTGCAGATTCAAGAAGTACCCTAATTGAGTATGGCAGCTTATCTGTTATCGTACAGGGAAAAGAAGATTGTACTATTATATCCTTTGTGCATAAGATAGCAACAATATATATTGTGATACAGCAAATTATTGTCAATATGCAGTATGAGGGTCATATTGCAGAAGATTAAATTACTTGTATAAGACAGTAAGAGCGGAAGCTACAGATACCCACCAGATGACGGAAGGGACTGTTTAATGAATTCAATCAATCAATCTGATAGGGAAGTGGGGAACTGGCCCCAAATCAAAATGAAGTGCTGAGGCATTATACCATAAAAAAAATATCCGATTACTCTAACAAGTTCTGGAGCATTACCAATCCTTGGATCATTCAAAGCAGTGAGGCTGTAAAACTTTCCAAACTCGCCACCACCTGGCTTGGGAAGGTTTGTCAAAATTCCCTTGAAAGCATGTTCAGAAGCTGAAACCAAACACAGAAATGATAATCAAAACATGCATTACTTTGCACAGCACAATGAAAAGAAAACAAAATGGAATCTAATTTGCACCTTAGTAGGCTTCCTAAGCTGTATCCCCAATTCCAATAAAATAATTTTCAATCCATGAATAACTAAATATTTTCAGACCCTGATCGTTGAAAACTTGCACTGGCATGACAGCATCATATGATTCATATCATACCCTTTTACATGTTTCAACTAACAGTTTAACAATTCAGAAATAATGCCACAAAGTTAATGCAATCGCGTGAATACCATCACTTCCTCTAATCCATAACCTGAATCTTCAGTCACCCCTAAATACTCAAGAAAATAGTATGAAATCATTTTTGTGTGTATTGTAGCTCTCCAACACTTATGACTACATTCAAAAACATGGCCTCTGTCTGTTTTTAATCAGTTACATAGCCATAACAAACAGGCCGTTATTTCTATTTTTTATTTTTATTTTTATTTTTACCTATCGAGTCTCATTTTATAAGGTGAAATGTTTTCGTTGTCTATATTTAAAGCGAAAACGCAAACGAAAGCATAAATAAGCAAATTCACGCGCGAACGGTAAAAAAAAAAAAAAAAAACAGGCACCAAATTAACGGGAGTCCAGCACAGTAACAGTACCCATGGAAGCGATCCTCCTCTGAAACTGCTCGATTACAGGCGCGACGGCCCTAATTGGAGTGGGGAGGCTGGCAGGGGACCGCCAATCGACGCCGTGACTCCAGCGCGGGACGGAGGTCCGGAGGGAGCGGGCGGCGGAATAGAAGCTGAGAGATCGATGGTGATTGGGGAGAGTCCTGGAGAGAGGGGAAGAGAGGAGCCGTGCCCTTGAAGACGAAGCCGCAGTTATGAAGATGGAGGAAGCGGACGGCGACGCAAATGATTTATACATGACGATCACGCATTCACGCGCAGATTAAAAAGTTATGGTGATGTTGCAGTTGCCTATACAGATAACGATTTCGCGTGCAGTGATAGTGGATTGATGGAGGAAGCTAACTAAATTTCATGGCAGCTTCTGTTAACGATCGAGAGGGAGGCGTGTGGAGGGCAAGTGCTAGTGAGGTTAAGCTTCGGATTTCTAAAAATGGAACGGAGCTGGGCTGAGACTGAAAGGGAAGAGAGAGAGAGGATCAAGTGCGGTCGATCACGAGTTAATCGTGTGTGATTGAGACTCATCATGTGGTTCGATTGGTGTGTGTTGATGGATCGGGCCTGGTCTTGTGGAGGCGGGCGCTGAGTGCAGGCGATTGTTCCGAAATTCTTCTGGAACTTTCGCAAGTTGCATCGCCATATTGTTCGAATTTGGTAGTTTCAAACGAACGGGGAAAGATTGGATGGGGACGAATGACGAATCAATTGAAGATCAGTGGGCCGCTCATTTTCCAGGATTGATTTTTTTTTTTCTTGGTATAAATCATGTGATTATTGAGGGGTAGCGGGCGGTTCTTTTGATCGTTTCGCCGCACTTAATAATCTTGTTCTGAGGCTAAATTATACTTAAAGCTTATTCATTTTTTTCAAATTTGTGTTTAGCCCGAATTAAACATTAGCGCTTTTTTCATTCATGCACCATGTAAAGTCAATGATAGATTTGTTTTACTTAACCATTTTACTATAAATGACAACGGGATGGGTTTTATGACACCCACTCTACCCATCATCCCACTGCTTCATACCGTCTTATTACTTGGCGAAAATTTTCACCTGTCTCGCTTGGAGTCCGCTATTTTCGTGATTTGTTACTTATACCATTTTTAATGTAAAATTATTAATTATATCAAAATTATAGTTTGATTTTTATTGTTCAATGAGCGTATGTGTCTATTATTATTTTTTTTTTTTTTTGAGCTGGCATATACGTCTAATTGAATACAAAAAAAAAAATCAGTCAGATAAGTTTTAAATCCTAACAAATTTCAAATGGTTGCAAGTTCGCACTCAAATTAACATCCCTAGTTTAATACAAGAAAAGCAAAAAAAGATGGACAATGTGTAGAGTGATTGGTGAGGGTGCATAGTTATCAAAGTAGGACAACTTACAAAGAGTTTATCTCCTACATATGTATATTTTTATTATGCATTTTAAATCAGCCTTAATAATAATAATGTGTCAAGAGATGGTGATGACAATCACAAGAACACACGACAAAGACGACGACTAAAGCTAACGGAATGGCAACAATGCTTTTGCCATGTTTTTTTTTTCCTCTATGCAAACTCAACGAGGAGGTGAGAAATTTGATGCATATTAGTCTTTTATTACTTGTTATGGTCTGCCACGCTAACATAATAAGGGTTAAATAATTTTGTCTCATCTGAACTGGTTTATTTTTTAGTTTTAACCTCTCACTAGGGGTAACATGTTGTTTCAACCTTTGATTGATTGAATTTTTTATTTTAGCCCACTTAACTGGATATCATAGGTTGTTCACTGACATATCAGCACTATTGCCACGTCAGGTAGCCCAATTAGCCTTAATGAAATGTTGCGTTTCATCAAGCCCAACAACGCATACAGAACGTCGTTGTCTTCGTGTTCTTTCTTTTCGTTTTGCTTCATCTTCTTCCTCCTTGTGACTTGTGAGCCCAAATCAAAATTATAAGGTTACAGAGCTTTGAATCCGAGCAAGGTTTGTTTGATGCCAAAGGTTGCGACTACGTACGTCGAATCACGGTGTTCTCATGGTTTGTGAAGTGTTGTTTCAGGAGTGAAGTCTTTTGCTTCGTCCATATCTTCACGAAGAAGAAACCAAGCAGTCCGGCGAAGAACGGTGTGATTCCGAAGGTCAAAGTATGTGTTCAACACTATGAATGTGAACAAAACCCCTTCAATTTCAAGAAGAAGGCTCCAAACGTCAAATTGTTTTGCTAGAACGAAACCTCCTTGGATCCGAAGATCCTCTCCGTCGACTCATCGGCCTCCGCCGCCACGAGGTGCCTTGATCTGAAACATCTCGCATCATCACGTCGGTGGTGTTGTGATGAGGTAGAGACACTATTTTTGATTTGCAACCTTATAATTTGTCTTTGAGAGTTGTAAATATTTCATCATTTGTCTTTGAGATTTTCGAAACCTGACAATTTCATCATTCAACCAAGGAATTGTCATTCATTCAGAAAATCATCAGACAAGAGGTAAGCTCTCCGGTCACTATATCTATGTAAAAATTGTAGGTGATTTATCTGTACTGATAATTTGAAACATCTCCCACCGTTTTGTGAGAGTTTTTACCATTGAAAGGAGATGGGGTAACGAGAAAGAAAACAAAGTATCTGATATATGTTTATAGGTGTCAATTTCATTGAATTCATTTATGGGTTCTTTGTTTTCACCATGATCATCATCGTCTCTTTGCTTTCAATGTATTTTAAATCTTTTGTTACCAGTACGGTCTTTATTTCAAAATCCAAATTGGTGATGAATGATAATATGTATAATCTGGTAATTTTCAAAAATATAATGTTTGGGTGGATCTAAAAAAATGAAAGAGCCTCAAAATCGTATACGAGGATCTGAGAAGGAAGACGATAAAAGTAAAGAAGGGGAAAACGTCATATATGGTTTTTTGCCTACTGTAAATACAAAACGACGACGTATATGTGTGTGTTTTCCTTACTGATGAAACGTTGTGTTTTAATAAGGTTGAATGGGCTATTTGAAGTGGCAAATAACCTCTGATATCCGGTCAAATGGGCCTAAATGAAAATTTAAACCAGTCCAAGGGTTCAAACAACACATTATCCTAATTAAGGGTTTCAAATACTTCTTTTGTAATGCTTCTGTGCATCTAGTTAATAGGGACTTAGTGTATAGATCCCATAGATTAGCAGCTATTGGTAAACTTGGTAATTGTAAGCTTTGGTTGCATGATTTGTTTACTTTCCGTATTATCTAATGAAGCTGAAGTTATTCCAAAAATAAAAACCAAAAAATAAACCAGTTTAGAGGAGACAAATCTATTTAACCCTAATGATAAATACCGGCTAATGTAGAATGGTTCACATGAGTAGTGCCATCTCACCCAAAATTTGCGTGAAATAACAAGCGAAGAGGTGGAGTAATAAAGTGGGGAGTGGTGAGGAGATGAGGTCCCGCGCGTGACACACCTAGTTTTCAAACCCCAAGCATTTCTCCCTCCATCGTTTTCCCGCCACTTTCTGCCTCCAAATCCAATCCCCTCTTTATAACTCCATAGGCCAACCCCTAAAATTCACTCTCTCTTGCTTTTTAAACCCCAATAGGCAAAATCCACTCTCTCTCTCCTCAAACTCTCAGTTTCTCTCTCTCCCTCCCCACCATGAACAGCAGAATCCGATCCCGCCACAGGCCGGCCACTAGATCCGAGCCCCATCTCAAGTACCTTAAGCCTGGCGCACTCGCCCAACTCAGGGACTCGCGAATCAGCGTCAGGTCGCACCGGGTCAACACGCTCTCCCAGATCTCCCTCCACCGCGCCTCGCCTCCGCCCTCTCCTTCTACCGATAGCCAAGTCCAGTTTGTCCTGGGTGATGGGTTTCCGTGTTTCACCGGGAGGGCTTTTGGACCGCGATGCCCTCAAAGAAAGAAGCTCGTGGCGGCTAAGGCATTTTCCTTTCTTGGGTTGAGAACTGATGCGTCTGAGCCTGAATCGCCAGATTCGGTTATAGATGCATTTGGTGGAGATGTTATTGCAGCCCGTTGAATGGGTCGGAGTCAATTCATGTTGTTGTAGACTGTAGAGCGGTTTCTATGTGTAGAGGCTGGTGATTTGGATGGATGTTTTTTATTTTATGAAAATACATGTTAGAATTGAAATTGATAATAAATTTATCATCAAATTCTCTTTTTAGATCCTGTCTCAGATCTATTTCTGCTTTGGGCTGTCTCTTGAATCGAGTTCTTGTGATTGATTTAATTTCCAATTATTTGAGTTGATATGTTACTCACATTCAGAGAGGAGAAAAAGGGTAAAGGAACCTTTTTTTATGGATATGCTTAGAGTAATACTTAAAAGCATCTGCTTGTTTTGGTTATTAGGTTGCTTATATTGAATCATTATGATTATTTGGTTGTAGTTTACTATAATTGTGATTTTTGAGTTACTAAGATCTTCTATTATGGTCTTTTAATGTTCTATACTGCCCAGTTTTCACAATCCATTCAAGCTTAAATCTTCATTATAGTTTTGATTACATGTGAGCATGTTGGATTTGCTTCCATACTTGTCTAATTTACAGTGAATGAACTCAATGTGTCTGTATTTGTTAACTGATGCTTATATGAACATGTTGAACATGAGATGCTTGTTTCCTTATTGACCATGTAACGATAAGGCCTAATAAGAGAGATTGTCATGGGATTGGAATTGTGCTTGTTGATTCAGTTTGTATGTATTTGATAACTCATGTCTAATGCTTATATGAATGTGTTGAACATGAGCTGCTTCTTTTCCTTATTGACCATGTAATGATAAAGCCTAATAAGAGAGATTGTCATGGGATTGGTATTGAGCTTGTTGAATATTATATAGTAGGTAGGTTGTTTGTCAATCTTTAACATAGCTTGTTCTTCAGTTGGGGCAAAGCCTTACAGTGTTGTCTCTATTTTGTGGCTTTCTCTAGATGAGCTGAAACTTTCTGTTAGATAACAAAGATGCTGAAGGTTTGTCTGATTTTACACCTTTAAATTGTTTTAGTTTGAAGTCACTGAAGTTGTTTTTCGTCAGCAGGCGAAACCTTGTTCATTTCATTTGGTTCAAAATTAGGGCTCAAAGTCTGTCTTATAGAGACGCGTTTTCTGATAGTTGGGTGAAGTTGTTTCTCTGGAGTGCAATCTTTATAGAAGATCACTTGGTTGTCTCACTGTGTATAGAGTTCATTTCATGGGCAAAATTCTCATAGCCGAGCTAGATGAAGGTATGAAATGTCATTTTTAATGGGCAAAGTTCTCATAGCCGAGCTATTGATGAAGATATGAACTGTCATTCAAGAGGGAAGAAGTTTAGACCCTTGAATTTGTAAGAAGCAAGGTGTTGTAGCTTCTATTCAGAACTCGATTGTTTGTTGCATATTTATGCCCCTGAACACCTTAGAATCATATTGAGAGCTTGTTCCTTGAATTTGTAAGAAGCAAGGTGTTGCAGCTTCTATTCAAAACACGATTGTTTGTTGCATATTTATGCCGCTGAACACCTCATAATCATATTGAGAGCAGTGAGTCTTGCATAGATGGATCCATAAACTTGTTGCATGCAGACTTAAATACGTAGTTACTTCATTATTCTGATTTTCTCTACTACCTTGAAGGTCATTAAATAGTTACATTTGAGGAGTTAAAGCAAGACTTTGCAGGTAAATAAAGGAACAATTACAGTGAAGACAATGGCTATATATCAAGGGCATGTGCAATTGAATTCGTATAAATTGAGCTTGCTTGCCCTTAAAGACATGGGGGCTCTGCCTCTCCATTCCATAATTTCCATTGATATTTGTTCCCTTCTAATTATCTTTCTACCCACAAAAAGCAATAATTTAATAATTCAAATCAAACGGTAACAAAAACATATAAAACTGGAGAATTACATACCGGTTAAACTCTTTCTACCCACAAAAGCAATAATTTACTAATTTAAATCAAACAATAACAAATACATGTAAAACTAGAGAATTACAAACCGGTTAGACTCATAACATCAATTCAGCAGATTACAGTGAAAAGCACCGGATGGTCCAACCGTTTTTCCAAAACTTTAAAATAACTAAATCCATCAACACCAAGTTGTAGAGTGATAATTGCTCACCTTTCATTGAGGACTTGGTTTTAAGCCACTTAATTAAAAAAAATAATAACTAAAGCCCAATATGTACTTGTTCCAGCCCACTCACCATTGGGCCACACTCATCCTATAATAAAAACTAAAAAAATGAAGCCCATTACATTAGGCCGTTGAATTTTGGGCTGTTTAGTAAAACGGAGGAAAGGAATGTCGTATAAGGAAACTGAGTGTTGTAACTATAAAAACATAGCTTTGGTACCTAAAATGAGATCTCTCTCGTTGAGGCTCTCTTAGTGCGACCAGTAGTCCAAACCAGACGATCACTCAGCGTCGCAACCAAGCAAGCAATGGCAGAACCAAAAACCAAATACGATCGTCAACTCAGGTACTCATCTTCCTCACCAATTTCTCTGTTTTTCTTCTTTTGCCGCTTTACCTCTTCAGCATTTCTCAATTTTCGTCTTTGCCCTAACTCTGCTCTACTCCATACTCTCAACTCCCTAATTCTGCTATTTCCTATTTGCTTCCATACTAAATACTGTACTGGATTTCCACTTGATAAAGCGAAACTTAGTCAAGTGCGTATAGGTATCTTTACTGTGTTGTTTTGCTATTAGGCATTACCAGTGTCACAATTCGGCTGAATTTACTGCAAAATTCCTCGTAATTTTTCGTTCAAACAAACAAGAATAGCCCCTTTGCTATGTTAACTTCTGGAACTCTATTTGTTACCCTCTAGTATGTCAATCCGTACTGAAATCAGTCATATATGATGCATTTATGCATGCACTCTATTGTATATGTAAATATATGTCTGAGAGCAAGGATAATTTTGCAGCTATAGATACATTCCAAAACATAGCAGCATTAACTTAAGAGACACCTGTCTGTCATACACTCATACCTACTTTATATTTTCAGTGTGCCCTTTAGCAGGTAGGATATTCATGTTCTATTTGCTTTAAAAAAAATAATACATGATTGGAAATTGTCAATTTGTTATTTGGACCGATTCACTTGTGAAATGTCAGGTTTTATCAATTGTGTATATTGGATATAGATTACAGATACATCTTCGTATATTATCTGATATTCAAATTGAAATTGCAGAATCTGGGGTGAACAAGGTCAGGCAGCCCTAGAGAAAGCCAGCATATGCTTGCTAAATTGTGGTCCTACCGGTTCCGAAACATTAAAGAATCTGGTTCTTGGTGGGGTGGGAAGCATCACAGTAATTGATGGATCCAAAGTTGATGTGGGTGACCTTGGCAATAATTTTATGGGTATGTTTTTCTTTTTTTGTATTTTGTCTACTACCGTGTTCTCTTTTCTTAATCACTTGTGATATTTGTAGTGGATGAATCCAGTGTTGGGCAATCAAAGGCCAAATCTGTGTGTGCATTTCTTCAGGAGCTCAATGATGCTGTTAAAGCCAAGTTTATTGAGGAATACCCAGAGACACTAATTGAGAAAAACCCATCGTTCTTTTCACAGTTTACTTTGGTAATAGCCACCCAGGTAAGGAATTATGATACCAATATTGGTATGCTTACCTTAGTTCTAAGTTATTATCCCTCTTAATATGTATACTCTTTGTCTTTTGCATGTGATATTATGATTGTCTGATGTGGGTTTCCTAAAGCTTTTAGTAGCATCATAGTTCTGTTCAAGTATATTACGTTGTACTTATTTTCCCTAATTTTCGCTTCAGTTGGTGGAAGACTCAATGGTGAAACTTGATAGGATATGTAGGCAGGCAAATGTGATGTCGATTTTCGCTCGCTCCTACGGCCTTACTGGGCTTGTTCGGATCAGTGTGAAGGTAAAATGGTCTTAGAATAATGGTTGATATACTGTCAGTATATCACTAAAAGGGTACTGATATTTATCCACTTGCCTCTTCAAAGCTCTGGGTTCATCTACCACTCTACCCTGGTTTTTTTAATCAAATTTTACATCTTATATGGATCAATGGCCCATCTGGTGGATTCACTTCTATATTTTGTGGCAGGAACATGCTGTTATTGAGTCCAAGCCCGACCATTTTCTGGATGACCTTCGATTAAATAACCCATGGCCTGAGCTAAAGAGGTACATAGATTTTTTTGTCTGTGGACTTTCATTACTTGTGAAGATACTGATTACAATATCATCTATGTATAATAGATTTGCAGAGAGCATTGATTTAGATGCATCAGATCCAGTTGCCCATAAGCACACACCATATGTCGTCATTCTTGTAAAGATGGCTGAGCAGTGGACCAAAAACCATGGGGGTAGACTTCCATCAACAAGGGAAGAGAAAAAAGAGTTCAAGGTTTAATTGCTTGCTTCACGTGTCTTTTTTTTTTCTTCCTTTTTTATCATTATAGGGATAATTGTCTCTCTATACTGCCATTTAACATGATTAGTGGGGTGTTAAACATTTTAGGACCTTCTCAAAACCAAGATGCATACGTCAGATGAAGACAACTATACAGAAGCTATGGATGCCTCCTTCAAAGTGTTTGCTCCTCGAGGAATTAGTAAGTTATACTGTCCGGAAGTTATAGAAGATAAAATCCCTCCTATAGAAGATAAAATCCCTCTAGGATCTTGTTACATCTTCAAATTGATCAAGATAGTTTATGTTTATCATAAATGCTATGTCCTTTTATTCACGTTAGGCACCGTGTGATTGTTGATTTTGCGGTAGCCTATCAATGTATGGGTGATTTGGTTTGCATGAGGGTATGTCAATGGGTTGGGTCGGGTGTGCCAGAAAACCTTCTTTGTCTCAACTCTATTTGGTTGGACAGGTCTTGCATTGCTTTTGTTTATTGCCTTTGGCTATGAAATGCCTACTGTTTTACCTACTTTATAAAGTAATTTTTGCTAGTTACTCAGATACCCAATCATATGTTTTTGTTTAACATGCTTATAAACTCTTTTTTAAGGAGTGTCTGGAACAAAGAAAGGACTTTATGTTTCTCCCTTTGTTTTTGCTTCTCTTTTGTCGTGTGTGAGTAAAAGTCATTTTCATTTTGAAAATAATCTCTAATTGAATGAGAATAAGCTGGTCTCATTCTTCAATTTGCGTCTCAGGTTCAGATATACTACAGATAATTGATGATTGCTGTGCTGATGTGGACTCTAGCTCATCAGACTTTTGGGTGATGGTGGCAGCTTTGAAGGTTGGTGATTATGAAGTTAATATGCATCTTTGATATCCATATTTAATTTTCCTCTTTTAAGTATGGTTTAAGTCATGGTCTTTGGATGAACTTCATTTACTTATTGCTTTTATGGAAACCAATATAATAGAAAAGAAGTTTTTTCCATAATTAAGGCTCTATTAGGTTACTTACACCTGAAGGGGTTGACTGAGTAACCTTCCACTTGGATTCAAGTGCGCCTCATGAAGTATCACTTGGTTTGAATTCTAATGCTTTGGACATTGGATCTCTCTCTCCTACCTCGTGACTATTTGTGCACGGAGAATGTACACCTCATTAGTAAAACATAAAAACGTTGTATTTGCATGCCCCTTAGTTTTTCCAGGAAATGGTCAATAATCAATCATATTGTATCATGTTGGGCTGATTCCAAGGGAATCATCTCTGTATGTGTGTGTGTATATATATATATATAAAATATGTCCAAGACTCTGTTGCGTCCGCTTAAAATCTTCACTGTTTCCTAGCACAATGCTTTTGGCATCTGCCAATATTATGTTCTTTTGATGAATATCAAAGCATTCGCAACATTCTTTTTCATGTTTTGATTGTCCTAATAACTCCTTATAAAGTTTTATGTTGGAGTACTATCTCCAATGATATGCATTTGCTGCTATTTATGTAACCATTATTTGTATTGTAGGAATTCATTTCGAATGAAGGTGGTGGAGAGGCACCCCTTGAAGGATCAATCCCAGATATGACATCTTCAACTGAGTCAGTGACTATTATTTACACACCCCTCCTCCAAGGAGGTTTTATTTACACACCCCTCCTCCTCCAAGGTTTCTTTTTCAAAACTGAATAGAGTATTTTGTTGATATGAAATGTGACCTCTTTTGTAGGCTATATGTAAGCTTGCAGAAGCTCTATCAATCAAAGGCTGAGGCAGATTATCTTGTCATTGAGCAGCGAGTGAAGAGTATACTAAAGAAAATTGGTAGAGATCCAGATAGTATTCCAAGGACAACCATAAAGAGCTTTTGTAAAAATGCTAGAAAACTTAGAGTAAGTCTGCTAAAGTTACAACATTGTTTCCATGTATTTTTTCCCGCCATTTGCTACGTGTTCTGCACAGAAATATGATATTTCAAATGTTAAATCAGTAATCACAACATCAAATGCTAAAGTTACAACATTGTTTCCATGTATTTTTTTCCGCAATTTGCTACATGTTCTGCGCAGAAATGTGATCAGTAATCACAACATCAAATGGAATTTATTTTATGAAAATTCTGATGAAGCCGCTAACATATATCAGAGGAGCTGACTATATTGTAGAGGAACTCTTTTTCTTTCTCTTTCTAATGTTGCCATGTTGTCATTAAAAATTGTTATCTATCTTTGTAGGTTTGCAGGTATCACCCCATTGAAGATGAATTTAGTTCTCCAGCCCTTTCTGAGTTACAGAAGTATTTAACTGATGAGGATTACAGGTGTTTCTTTTTCTTTGGTTATGCTTCCTCGTATATGTTGTCTTTTCTAGTATAACACAAGAAATGTGTTTTTGGTATAATGAATTTGCATACTTTGTTCGTCATGGACCATACCACTTGTTGAGGGCTTGAGGCACTCATATTCGGTACAAAACTTTAAGTTTATATGACTGCAAACATTGTATGCATGCACTTGCCCAGTGTTCTATTATAAGATACAACAGTTGGTACTTATTAGTGTCTGAATGCCCGAAAGAAGCCACAATTCTCATGTATGTAGGCAGTGGGATGTCAGAATTGTATCTGTCTTTGTTCTGCTCACAGTTTGAAACATGGTACTAGCAATGATTCTAGTTAATTATTTATTTATTTTGTCATGATACTTCTGATTGTGATTAGTTTGGTTTGGAATTTAGATTTTATAAGAAACATATTCTACTATCTAAGGGAATTTTGGAAATGCCTAAAACCAATAGCCATGCATGCATACTGTTGCTAGTTTTAGACGTATGCAGTTAAACAAACAACATTATAGCTTTAATGTTCAAGGCTAAAAACATTATATTGTTACACTAGTTGGTCTTTGGAACTAATATATACTTGTACAAACCAATCTTAAACAAGGCCCGCAGTAATTGTTTTTCTTCAGTTTTCACATGATTAACTAATAAATTTACATAATTGTATTTTTTTTTATCAGCAAATTTACATAATTGTATATGGAAATGATTTATTACTCACAGTCAATGGTTTCCTGTTCATATACATGGCAGCGTTGCTATGGGCTTCTACATTTTGCTTAGAGCAGTTGACCGCTTTGCTGCTAATTACAACACTTTCCCTGGGCAATTTGATGGGTAAACTGAACCCCGTTCCACGCCCTTGTTTCTGAAAATTGTTTTCTTAACCAAGTCCCCCACTTAATCCTATGTATGGTCAATGTGCAGCTGTGAGATGGATGATGATATATCTCGGTTGAAGACTACAGCTGTTGGCCTACTTAGTGACTTGGGTTGCAATGGCTCAACTTTGACGGAGGACCTTATCAATGAGATGTGTCGCTTTGGTGCTGCAGAACTCCATGTAGTTGCTGCTCTAATTGGAGGAATTGCATCTCAAGAAGTGATAAAGGTGTCTACATCTTTCTCCACTTTCTCCAATAATATTTATTTTCCTTTTCTGGTTAGTTAAGAAATGCGTATTCAGGGTGGTGTAGCTATTCTAAATGATGTCTTAAAGTTGACTATGTTTATCTATATTCTATCATGAAGTAAGTGTATGCTTATATTTATTTTGTGTCTACAGCTGATCACAAAACAGTTTGTTCCCATGTGTGGCACTTACATTTTCAATGGCATCGATCACAAGTCTCAATTGTTGTTGCTGTAGTGGGATTTTGAGCCGGGAATGCTTCAAAGCAATGGGTACGTTTTGGTTCCCCTATGGGTGCATTTATATTTAGTACTCCATTCGTCAAAAAATGAGTGTCATGTTTCTCTTGTATTTTTGTTTAAGTAATGTCTTCAATTTGTTACAAACACATGCCCATACAAGAGGAAATGTACTAGTCTAACTTCTTGCTCATTTTGGGACAAAGGTAGTGCAATCCTTGTCTAGTTTCACATATAGTTTCTTGTATGATTTTAATAAAGTGAAGGTGATCAACCTCTTGGGACAGCTTGGTTGCAACAGGTCTTGCTGGAAAGTGCTTCACAGAGCTGATATATCTGAGAAGGGAGTTTTTGATATACAAATTGCCTCAGAAGGCCGTACACAAATGTTGGAAGCACGGTATCAATCAATCTGCTGAGATATACATGATTTTGGAGAGCGTAAAAATATATGCCTCGTTAAAATTTACCGGGATCTCATCTGATTGTTTGTTGCTATATACAATACTCATATTTTAATTTTTGATTGAGTTTGGGTCTAATTTTTTTGTTTTGTTTTTGGAATTAAGTTTGCCTGAAAAGAGATGTTGAAGGAATGAATGTGCAGAGCAGCTATAACCCTACCATTTATGCTGCGTATATTTATCAAATGATGTTGCAAATAAATTGCAACCAAACTAATTTGTAATCAACTAAACAATTAAGATATGGAATACAACATGGCCATGAACTCATGGAAGCTTAATTGAAGTGGTTAGCTACTGGCTAAAACTTCATACCCTATTTGACGTTCTTCTTGCTGGCTCCATATACTATAGAGCAAACAAAGAAAGCTGTTCTAATGGGCCTATGCGTAATTTGTTACGGGCTTCAATTTAGGCCCAATTAGAGATTAGGTTAGAGACAATTTACTTTTAACCGCTTTTCAGTTATTTAAAACTCGGCTCTGCAATCTGTAAGTATCACGTCACGTACTTGCAGAAATGGAGGGAACAGAGAAGTGTGGAGAAATGACGGAACCTGTCACCGTTTCCGACTTGCCGGAATCAGCATTAACGACCGCCTCAGCAAGTGCTCCGGCGGAGAAGAGACCGCAAGTTCAAATGGGGGGAGGAGGGAAATTTATGGAAAAATTGTATATGAACAAAAGTGTAGTTGTGGATCAATGGGTACGGCATGGTTGTGACGGCGACTCAGAGAGAAGCAGAGTTTATCATTTTTGGCCAGGAAAAAATGTAATCTCATTCCATTCCATTGTACATTTCGTCAATGCTTTGTTCTGTTTATGTATGCTTACAACATTGTGAAATTGTCAGGTATTTTTCTTTAGGGGGCGTTTGGTGTGCGGTCCTGATCCACGAGGCTTGCTATTCACAACTATTTCGATCATCATTTCTAGTTGGACATTTGCATTTTATGTTGGGAAGGGTTTGCCAAATCACCCAACTCTCATAATCACCTTCTCCATGATTTTAACACTCCTTGTTAGTACCTAATATATAATCTCTACTACATATTTATTAATTGTTAAATAAATATGTTCTTTTGATTTGATAATTGGTATATTAATATAGGTTCTTGTGAGCTTGGTCCTGGTAAGTTCAATCGATCCAGGAATCATTCCTAGATATGACCAAGGATGTGCTGAATTAGTTAGCATCAGTGATGGAATCAGGAGGAGTGTAGTTAGTGTCAATGGAATCCAAATGAAACTGAAATATTGTCGGATTTGCAAGATTTACAGGCCTCCTAGAAGTTGTCACTGTGATGTATGTGACAATTGTGTCGACAAATTCGATCACCATTGTCCATGGATTGGTCAGTGCATCGCAATGGTATGTATGACCAATAACTTGCATTTTCTTGTTTCTTGCAACAACAATCATATGGACTATCAATATGAATTTTCGTTGTTCTCATTGTGCAGAGGAACTATAGGTTTTATTTGATACTTGTGGTCACAGCCTTGGTTTTCTTTGTTTACATTTTCGCCTTCTCTTGCTGGAGGATCAACCAAATCATGGTCCACAAAGGTTGTGGGATTTTCAGCGTAATAAGGGACTGTCCCGAAACTATGGCATTGGCGTCTTTTAGCTTCACTGCAATTGCTTTCTTAGGTGTACTCACCATTTTCCATTTGTACCTTATTGCTATAAACCAGGTTCGCTTCATATTTACAGTCTCAAGTCTATGACAAGGAAATGGTAGGTTTATGATATGATTTAGTCATTGTTTTGTTTTGCAGACAGCTTATGAGAATTTCCGGCAACGATTCGTGAGTTCGAGAAATCCATATGATAGAGGAATCATAAGGAACTTTAAGGATGTTTTGTTTGTGCCGTTTCCACCTTCTCAAGTTGATTTTCGAGCTGAAGTGACGACACCAAGAATATGGCGTTCACAATTGCATCACACAATGAGATTCTAAACTATTAACCATTTTTTTTTTCCTAAAACTAGATGATGCAATATGGTTTGTTTCAACTATAACATATATAGAGGTTTGTTTCAATAGTAAAACAGAGACTAGTGGTTGTGGTCCTTTCCATGACCACATGGTGCACTACCTTAGAGTCAGAGATGGTATCAATATATATTAGCAGCAGATTCATCATTTAATGGAATGGTATGGCAATTTTTATGGAACTTTTGTTTTTCTTATTTTTATATTTTGGACTGCAATTGGCACATACTTCAACTCCAAACCATGCTTTCCATTTATATGTAAACGTTTATACTTTACCTGACTCTCAACTCATTAAAAAATGGTTGAATTTTAGTGAGTATGATATTAAAAGTCTTGAAACCACAACCTAATTTTTTTTTTTTTTAAACATAAACATCAAACTTGCATTAATAATTCAAATCAGCATACATAATAGGTTCAATACAAGCAGGACACTCCATACAAATCATAAACATACGCCCAGCAATTGATCGTTCGGCTTTTGCCAACGCATGAGCAACACCATCCCCTGAACGCTTAACAAAAGAGAACGAAACGTTCTGAAAATACGACCTTAATAAACTAGAACAATCACTAATAACAAGGCCATAATTACCACGAATTTCGGATCCTATCGCGAGATCCGAAATAACCTTCAGTGCATCTCCCTCCAACACAATCTGTCTCCAACCTTTATCCTTAAGCCACATAATAGCCTCCCTCGCAGCAATTTCCTCCACTGTTTTTGAATTACTTAAAACTCCCACCCACATCTGATACCCTCCACCTAGCCATCTACCTGCATCATCTCTCACAACCCAACCAGCACCATACCCACTCCCATTATCAAACACAGCTCCATCAAAATTGACTTTAACCCAGCCAACACCTCGTTTCGTCCACTGTGTCCTTCCTCTTCCACCTCCCACACCTGCAACAGATGGACAAATAGATTGTTGAACAGTCCCAGCCACTTCCCAAGTCGACCTCGTCTCCTCTGCAATTCACAGTACTTGTGCCGGACTATCCTAGATTTCTTTCCACACCCAAGTGTTCCGGCGGTGCCGGACACTCCACCCAACATACAATGCTCGGCCTAAATCACCACCAGAAATTGATTTTAACAATAACTCCAACCATTCCCATAAAGAATGAGCAGCCAAACTCATACCCTCCAAACCAACAATTCTCCAAATTTGCATAGCCTCTGAACACTTGACCAGAGAATGGAAAACACTCTCCTCCTCCACACCACAACAAGAACATAAAGTCGACATCGGAACCATTCTCGACACTAAAAGAGTTGCCACTGGTAAACACTCCGTCAAAGCTTTCCACCAAAAAACTTTAATTTTCGGTTGAATTTTAGCACTCCACAAACCTCTCCAAACTGATCTAACATTATAAGCAATCAACTCTGGCTTCAACCTCTTATACACACTTTTAACGGAGTAAGTACCATCATCCTCCCAGTCCCACATCCACTCGTCCAACTTCCCAACATAACTGATAGCGACTTGTAATATCCTCTACACAACCTCCACTGGAAACACTGCATCTAATCTTGGCTCATTCCAACTACCACTTCCTGGAATCATAAGCTCAATCACCTTCGCCGCATGATTTAACAAACGAGGAACTCATCCAACCCCCACATTTAAATTCAGCCACCGGTCATTACAAATTGAAACCTTTCGACCATCTCCAACACACCACCGACCCCCTGACTGAATAAGACTTTGAGCCTCCATAATTGAACGCCAAGTATAGCTCGGATTGGCTCCAATAACAGCATTATCAAAAGACCCATTTGGAAAATACCTTCCTTTAAACACTCTAGCAAATAGCAAGTCCGGAGCCGTCAATAAATGCCATCCTTATTTTCCCAATAAGGCAACATTGAAAGCTTGAAGGTCCTGAAACCCCAAACCACCTGTTGTCTTGCTTCGACACAAAGATTTCCATTCTTTCCAATGGATGGAACGTCTTCCAACTCCTCCCGTCCACCAAAATTTGTTCCAAATTCTTTTCAAATCGTCACATACTATTTTCGAAATGAGGTAGACACTCATTAAATATGTGGGAAGAGCTTGAGCCACTGTTTTCAACAAAAATTCTTCCAGCAGCTGATAAATACTTCTTACCCCAACTTGACATCCTTTCACGAGCCTGTTCAAGAAGATTTCCAAAAACACCCACCTTCCTCTTACCAATACCAATTGGCATGCCAAGATAAGTATCAAAACCAGAGACCTGAGCAACCCCCAAACTAGAACACACCATTTCCTGATCCTCTCTCTTCGAGCTAGGACTAAAACAAACTGAGGATTTAGGAAAATTAATTCTCTGGCCCGAGGCAGCCTCATAATCAGTAAATACCTCCTTAAGATTCTAGACTTCCGCATCCTTAGCGCTCATAAAAATCATGGAATCATTAGCAAAAAATAAATGTGACACTCTTGGATAGCCCCTAGCCACCCTACACCCAACAATATCACCAACTCGTTCCCGGTCTTGAATCAAAGAAGAAAGACCCTCAGCACAAAGGATAAACAAATAAGGGGAAATAGGATCTCCTTGACGCAATCCGACCCGGAACAAAAGGAGGTAACAATTCACGATTAAAGTTAATCTGAAAACGTACTGTTTGAACACAAAGCATTACCCAACGTATCCATCGATCCGCAAACCCCATAGACATCATCATCTTCAAATAGGACCACTCCATACGATCATAAGCTTTAGCCATATCTAACTTTAAAGCCGCCCAACCATGACCTCCATCCTTATGCCGATTGATCCAATGAACTATTTCATTAGCAACACACACGTTATCCGTAATCAACCGTTCCTTAATGAAGGCGCTTTGTGAATCCGAAACCACCTCTTCAATAACAGAACTAAGTCGATTGGCTAACATTTTAGAGACAATCTTGTAAACAACGTTACACAATGCAATCGGTCTCAAATCTCCAACAAATTTTGGTTTGTCCTTCTTTGGAATAAGCACAATTGTTGTATCATTAAACCCATCTGAAAACCAATTATCCCGTAAGCATTTCAGGCATAAATCAGTCACATCATCACCAACCACCGCCCAATGCATTTGATAGAAACCAGCCCCCATACCGTCCAGTCCCGGTGACTTGTCAGGATGCATTTGAAAGAGAGCCGTCTTCACCTCTACCCTCTAAAACTCTTTAGTCAAAAATGCATTGTGATCCTCACCGACTACACGACTGACTACTTGACAAACCCAACTTGGGTCTACTGACTCCGAAGCTGTCATATGTTGAAAATGCCATTGTAAATAATCGCTCAAGCCTTCCTCCGCCGTAAGCCACTGCCCCGTATTGGACTTTAATCGAACCAGCATATTCCTTTTCTTCCTTTTTATCACAGCCGAATGAAAAAACTTAGTATTTAAATCTCCACTAGTGAGCCACAATTTCTTAGCTCTTTGATTCCAGTATACTTCTTGCCTTTTAAGTAAAGCCAAATATTTTATTCTCACATAATCAACATCACTTGGAACACCATTCTCATTCTTTAACAATCTCCTAGTATGATGAAGTTGTTTCTCAAAACCATTACCAACCCCTTTCTGCCATCTCAACAAAGATTGGGCACAAGCATGGAGCATCTCCATAAATCCCATATGAACATTTTCAACCCACGCCTGACTCACCACTTTACCACAGTCCAGGATCAATGACCACTGATTCTCATAACGAAAATGAAATTTTCCACGGTCCAACAACTTTCTTCTCGGCTCAATTATAATCGGTCTATGATCCAACGAAACAAACGGTAAATTAGTTACCGACCAATCACCATACCTGTTAATCCAAGTTTGCGAGGCCAACGCACGATCCAAACGTTCTTGGACAATAGGATCCTCTGCCGAGCATCTTCGCCACGTGAAAACACCACCAGATGCACAAAGATCATGCAAACCAACATCGTCTACAGCCTCTCCAAAGCCCGACAAAAGCCAATCTGGTTGAGGATTGCGTCCTAGTTTTTCATGGGAGTGCATTATGTCATTAAAATCACCCTCACATAACCATGGTTCAAATGACCTCCTGGCTATACCTCGTAACGTATTCCATGATTCTAACCTTCGAGCCTGATCCGAACTCCCATAAAAACCAGTAAAACACCAATTACCCCAAGGCTTAATACTGACATCTACATCAATGAATGATCGTGAAACACCGTGTAGTCTGACAATACCTCGATCACTCCAAAACAATGCCAGACCTCCACTCCTCCCAATGCTATCCACTGCAAAACAACCAACCATCCCAATAGCTTTGCGAACCTTCTCCAATTTTACTCTCGATCGTTTTTTTCCATTATGAACACCAACCTTGACTTATGAGACCTAACAAGATCTTTAAGAACATGAACTGCCCAGGGGTTGCTGAGACCCCGACAGTTCCAGCATAATGTCATCATATCTCTGGGAGGACCTGCTCCTCCAGGCCTGCCGTCATCACATTTTTTGAACTCGCAATCTCTACTTCCTTCCTACGCCTCTTAGCATCCATCACAACTTGGCCTTCCGACATCTCTTTTGCCGCCAACACCGCCGAATCATGCACTGTATTTTGAAGTTCCATTTGGACTGTACCACTTGATGATGCCCCTCCTTCCTTACTCAAGTAGGATCCCTTCTGACCCCAGTTATCCATACGCAGCCATCGATCCTTCAAAGCCCCACCCCCTTCTTCGTGACAACTCTTAACTTCGGACCAAACGCCCTCTCCGGGCCCACAACATGATTAGAATAATGAAATTGACAGTGGTCTTCGTTATGACCCATCATACCACACAGAAAACAAAAAAGTGCCAGGCGTTCATATTTGAATAAAACCCCTCCATTCTCCACTATTCGGTTTGACTCTCATTCTCCTTTTGAGTGGTTTGCGAATATCCAAAATCACACGAATGTGTGTGTATGAAGAACTTGCTCTGTTATAATTTAGCTAGTCAGTTTCAACAAACTTGCCAATGAAGTCTCCAATTCCTTTCAAAACCCTAACCGTATCAAATCCCTCAGGTAATGAAAATAACTGGACCCAAATTGCAAGTTCATTAAGCTCATCACAAACCAAATATCACAAACAAAATTCTCAAATCTCATCACAATCTCAGGAAAAATTGCACCTAAACGAAATTGTACCAAAATTGAACAGCCGAATCTGTGAATGCGG
>JAYMTA010000264.1:0-32873 GCA_036897625.1 Pelargonium cotyledonis | reverse complement strand
ACTTGCTAGCACAAGGACGAGGAGTTTGAGCTCAGGGTGGATACCTAAGGAGACACAAGTCTTTCGGCTGGTGTTCGTGACCATCAACCTCTTCTCAAAGTGTTTGTGAAACACACAAATGTAAACAATCTAAACACCGGTTAGATTCATCTTAGATGGATCCTTGGAAAGGTTTTATGGAAATTTGTTGTTGTTTATACATGCTTGTTTCCGTGCGCTTCCCTCTAAAACCTAACACTACCTGCGAGCACGGAATCTCTAGTTTGCTTACAAAACTGGATATGTGATTACAATGGTAAGTTATTAATTATTTCATTTGTTGCCTTTATATAGTTATACGCATGAAATTTATCTAATGTTATTACAATTTTTGTAGTTGATGATTCAATGAATAAAGAACTTGAAGTGAAATTTCATATTAATGGCGATTCGATGGTAAGTTTTATAGCAAATATATCACATGTTAATAGTTGTTGTTGGATGTTGAACTTGGATTGAGCCTTGTTCAAATGACATGTTGTTTGTGATTAAATTTGATGCCTTTTTCTTGTTGTAGGATGCTGAAACTTGACATTGATATTTCTCAGTTTGTCATTTTGGTTTTGTCCATTATGGGTTGTGTTTGTTCAAATGACATGTCTCTGGTTTCTGCAATCAAAAGTTGGTCTTTTAATTATTGTTTGCCACCAGATTTGATGTTCTTTGTGTTGGATGATGATTTTTGAACATTTTGTCTTGAATAGAATGACCTTTTTAGTCTTGTAAACATTGAACATTTTTGTTAGGTACTGTCAAATGCTAAATAATGCTGGTGTTGTACTGATTGTTTACTTACTTTTCAAATGCATACAGGATTAGAGATCATTAGTGGGGCAGCTGAAACTACTAGAATGGTTTAGAAGTTCAAATCAAGAAGATAATCAAAAAGTTACTAGCTAGCTGCATCTTAATGTGTATACAAGCTTCACTTAATTCCATATATATTTAGGACTTCTATTTATTTTACTCCTGTAGAAACCCACCAATCTTAATTGCTCTACTATGTCTTGGATTGATGTTCTTCTTAAGTGTTGTTTTATACTTTGTTCTTCAATCTTTTATTATACTTTGTTCTTAACATTTTCTCATGCTTCACTATGTTTTATACACATTATGTGATTATTCATATTTCGCTGAATCTGCATTTGCATATGATTTGGTGGGTTTTTAATTTTTGGGTGTTCACTATGTTTGTTTAAAAAGTAGAAATTTGTATTGATGTTAGGGATTGAAATTAAAAATGGCAGTAGAAATTTGCATTTGCATATGATTCGATGTTCTCGTCATTGTGTAAAAAAAAAAATAGCATATGTTTTCGCCCGGCCCGCTTAATTTTACGGGCCAATTTGGCCCGACCCGAGCGGGCTTGGCCTGAAACCGGCCTGTGGCCCGCATAAACAGGTCTAGCGAGAAGCATCTGCCTGACGGTAATCGTCGACGTTCAGACTTACACCAACGTGCACGGACCAACACTAGCGTCGACCACGGCTTCAACCTCACGCCGACGAACCTCACGGAGCTCGACTGGAGCTTGTTGGATCTGTGCAGATTCGAGCTGCACTGGAACACAGCTCACGGCTACAGGAGCTCGACGACGATGACGGTGATGGAATGGAGGGAGACGACCAGAGATGGAGCCACCTTCGAGTTGTTCACGCTGACGACGGTGACGGATCTGAGCCGAGCTCTCTCCGCCGGAACTGGTTCTCTCCACGCTCAGATCTGGCTCATCGATGACGACGGAGCTCGACCCCGGCGAATGGAGCACGGAGCTCGACCTCGCCACGAACTTCCTGTCTCTCCGGCTCCACGCCGGACCATGGAACTCGACGATCTCAACGTTGACGGAGGAGAGCCACGGTCGGTGTCTGTTCATTTCTTTCTTTTTTTATTATTTATAGTTATGGAAAAATAAGAATATTCTGATTTTTTAAAATCTAATTGACGGTGTTACGACGGAACTACAATTACATACTTTAAAGATAGCTGAAAGTTAAAAAAAAATATAATTTATAAAAATAAAGTGCAAAAAAAGGATAATTAAAAATAATCATATGCAAGTACCTTTTTTTGACTAATATGACCATAATTAATTCATAACAAACTTATTATTTGTATTTATTGAGTTTTTGAGCAGCAAGATAGGGAACCCCAAATCTTGATGCCATGGCTGCGGAAATCCCAATCCAAATCATGTTCGTTAGTGTTGTGGGAATCCCATAGACAATAGCCGGTAGTCACAAAATTGATTTTTCAAGATATTTTTATTCCTAAAATATACTCAGTTTTTTTACGCTTAATTAAAATTACATAGTTTCAAATACAACTGATATAATTATTATATCAGTATACTAATATACATTACATTTTAAAATATATACCATAAATATAATGAGATTGCAACTCTACTAGAACTCACTAATGTCTCCAAATTCAATTCAAATTAAACATTCTGTGTTTGTATTTGACTCGTAAGCATATAACACATGTTTGATCATTAACAAAACACCACAAAATGACAGCTTAAAATAAAAATATAAAACAGAGAGTTAGGTTGAAGTAGAGACACACAAGTAAAGGGAAAGATGGTACTGGTAGAACACGCCACCACGTCAGAATAAAGTTCAATTCTCCGAGATTCTCGCTGGTTTGAGTGGCACTCCTACCATGCACCTTGCAACAGACAATAACAGCTCCTTCCTCTCATCTCCTTCCTCTGTATCTGTACGTACACACATCAGCATCATCCCTACACAACCACATGTGCACATATTTATATACATAATATTTGTTTTCCTTAAAAAAAAACCCATTTCATTGATAAGGTCTCTCTTTTTCTCTGCAAATGTAAATTGCAGCAATCACAGAGCAAAACCCAGAATTCATCGTCTCCCAATAATTTATTTTCTGGGGTTTCTTGTGAGTGAAGAGAGAGGAAACCTAGGATTTTTTTTTTCTCTTATTTCTTTATATTCAATTTGATGCTTGACGCGGTTGTTGGTTTGGAGAAGAAGCCAGACCACCTAATATAAAGTCGTATACCGTTTAAGGTACCATAAAGTTGTCTTTTTTGCTTTGCTTTGCTTTGAATCTTCTTCTCATATTCCAAGGTTGAGCTACAAGGCAAGATTTTTTCTTCTTTTTTTAGGGATTTGAATTTGGTATAGTTATTGTGTTTGTGTGTTCGGGATTTTTGCAAAATGAGATGTCATGTTGTTTGGTGAAATATTGTGAACTGCACAAATGAAAACTGAGATTCTGGTTAAATGGGGAGTTTTTATTTTTTGCATATAAGCTTTTGGTTGTTTTTCTTTTCCTCTTCTCGGTTTCTATGTTGCTCATTTTTGTTTTTTCTTATGCTTTTTTTTCTTCATTTATTGCATTTGGATGTTTTGTACATATACTACTTAGCAATAGCAAGTATATTGATGATATGCTAATGACAGACACAGTAGATATACCCAATTTACTATATATTTGACTGCCATGAAATTGATTGAACACGAACCAATGAGAGCTTAAGCAATTTTTTTTGTGCTGTTAGTAGCTGCGAAAAACCTATCAAATCAATCAAGGAATTGTTGAAGGCTTTCGGGGTTAATTCCCCTTTTTTCTAATTTTTTTTCCCCCTTTCTGGATTATGATATGAGCCGAAAGGTTAAAAAATAGGAGGCTTCAGTTTCACCTCATATTTGTTTCCTATGTTTGATGAGAATGAAAGTTTATCTCATTAGCTTAAATTGTTTCTTGATGTCAATATCATGTATCTTTTAATTGATATTTAATATGCCTCCTGCATTTGTTTTTTCTTCAGTTTTTATTTTGTGGAATTTGGCATCTGAAATTGACCTAATTTGTATTTCCTGCAGCAGAAAGAGCTACTTATTATACGAGTAGAAGTTATTAGCACATTTAGCCGCAAATTATCGGTCTGAGAGATTGAGTGGAACATATGGCTGTGGCATTTACCAATCTTCCGTGGTTGTTGTGGAGTGGAAAACACAAAGAGCCCAGAAATTCTAATGGATCTTCTTTGAGTCCTTCACCTGACACAGGATTGTGGGATTCTGATACCATTAAATTTCCTTTGGTTAAGAGGACCAATATGGGATCCTCATCAAGAAAGGTCCAGCGCAAATGGCATAGCCGAGAAGAGCGTAGAGTTGATAGGGAATATGATGTCGTTCTTGTGCCTTCTGATGGTGGATGTGTTTCTGGTTCCGAGTCTGATGGTTCAGATTGGTCCATTGGTTGGTTGGAGCCTCATGGACCTGGCTTCTTGAGTGATGATGATACTGACAATAACTTTGCCGTGCTGGTTCCTTGCTATGGCAGGAGTCATGACTTGGTAGAGGATTCAAAGAACAAGATCTTGAACACCACAGGGAAAATACCATATAACTATCCTGATGGTAAGAGCTGTTTCTTTATTCTGAAGTCTTTTTTATTATTATTTTCATGTGGTTTGTTGAGTTATTTGCCTGTGTATCTTTGTAGTTAAATATCTGCTTGAACATAAAGACAAAATTAAACATTTTTAACATAACTGTTTAGCTTATTGAGAACCCAGTTGAGCTTGAGCATGAGCTTTTGATTTGCAATTAGAATTTTAAACGAAGACTCAGCATATTGTGAATGCTGCGTTCCTGAATTTATTCTTCTAGGGTCGATGACCGAGCGGTTAATGGGGACGGACTGTAAATTCGTTGGCAATATGTGCATTTGCTTTTATGCTTGATTCATTACTTAGGTTGCTAAATATTTATGTACATGAAGTAAAATGCCAACCGATAATTGAGTAATTGACTGTGATTGAAGCAAACCTGTCGGGCCTTTGTAATTTAGTGATTCTGTGTAATATAAGACTGCTGTACTAACTCTGAGTGTATACAACTTATTTAAAAGGGCTCTCTAATTTTTTGGAGCATCAATGTAAAATAGAAAACATAAGATATTTCGTTTACCCTCTATTTTTAATGTACAACAAATAAACTGTGAAGTTTGATTCAGAAGCAACATTGAAAGAATGCGAAGTGAGTCACCAATTGATATACTGGTTGGGCTGTTCACCTATTAGCTCAATCTTTAAAGTTAGAGTCCAATTTGGGATGGAAACAGCGTTTGTTCCTGTTGGGTCTAGTGATCCGTCTGATTTAACTCCCTTCTACTTCCACGTGAATGGTAATTTGTGTTATTCAGTCTGCACGTGAGGTGGTGTTAAGGAATCCCACACTGGAAAAAATGTGAAGCCTGTCACACACTCACACTTGATATACTAGTTGGCACCTCCACCTATTAGCTTAAACTTTTGAGTTGAAGTCAAGTTTGATAGGAAGGAAGCGTTGTATCAAATCTTCCTTGAAAATTGAAATTATCATGATTTTTGACAAAATAGGCTAGATACTCGTAGCATTACTATAGGACTTGAAGAATCTAAGTGGTTAAGGTGCCTTTAGCTCTGGTTGTTACCACAACATTTATGTATTGCCAGAAGGATTTATTTTGTAAAAATCATCCTTATGTATAACCTTGTAACTACGATCCTATAGGAATTGAATATATCGATATGATTTCCAAGCATATGAAAAATGAACATAAACAATTCAAAGTCACTTACTTCCTTATAGTTTTTGTCGGAGGCTGTGCATGCTTTACTTGTTACGGTTTTATCATATCATCCATTCAGCCTCCTTTTGCTTTTCCGAAGCTATTGCTTAGATTTGTCTGTAATCATTATGCCCTCTCCTGTATGTTGTATTGCACTTTTGTATCTCTTGCATTTTCATTTGTTGTCAATAATGTAGATTAGATTCTTAGTGGGAACATCAGTGTAATTTTTCTGTTATCAAAGTCATTTTTGATGTCAAGTTCTCATCTATTTCTACCAAGGTCTTTTCCTTTACCAGGCTCTTCAACCTCTTGTGTCAACCTGAACCTTTAACTTATAAGTTTCACCTACCCTACTTTTATGCTACTGAACTCTTGTGCTGTCTATATCCCAACCTCAAATTGGACTTCAGTATCTGAATCCGCTTAGCTTTTATTTTTCATTATATCAATGAACGAGAATTTAGGTATGAGCCTTCGTTCAGACAGTTTTTTCTTGGTCAAGAATTTTTTAATTCTCGGGCTGTTACTTCTCTGATCTCCTCAGACTTGTGCGCATTTACGGAAAACAGATCTGCATATCTGATATCTGTGTGAATTATCTTATCTTTGCTAACTTGTATATCCTGAATGTCGCCTCTTTTGCACAGAGAGCAAAAAGTACATGGAACATTGGCTCTCGACTCTTCAAAGCAGCTAACGTTTTGGAATGCCGATGGTTGCATACTGGTGCTCCTGTCCGGATTCATCTTTTGCAAAGCATACTTCTCCAGGAAGAAGATTGTATATAGATATATTATAGCGTAAAAAACGAAAAGAAAAGAAATAGAAAAAGAGTGGCCTTGTTTAATATATTTACGTGGGCAAGGGAACTTGGTATTGGCTGGCTAGTGTCGGTATGGGTGTTAATGTTTACTTTATGGAGGAAGAGAGAAATAGCAAAAAAGCTAGGATGGTTGTGCTTGCTTTGTTCATTCTTTGATTTCATGTTTTTTAAGGAGAAGGCAATGTGACATTTTGCAATTTCTGCTCATTTCCTTCTTTCGGATTTAAGACTTTATTTTTTAAGCTACAGAATAGAGTGTACATTTGTGAATAAGAGAGAGAGCCAGCAATTCTTTCATGTAATTAGGGTGTACATTTGTGAATATCAAGTCAATATGCTTGTAAATATATTATGTGAATAATACTCGTTTTTCTCCTAATATGTTATGAAAGAAGCTAAATATAAATGTCAAGATGAGGAAAAGAAATATGTAGTTTTGACTTGTACATATGATTCAAGTAGAGGTTGCAAAAGTTAGTGTCGTGTCGGGTGGGGTTGGGTTGACGAACCCTAGCCCTAACCCGACCTTATAATGCTTATCGAATTTTGGGCATAAAATGCAAAACTTTTGCTGGTATATATGTCCCGATTTTTTCGGGTGGATAAATTCATACATGAAACCGAACCGAAATGTGTTGGTTTTTTCGGGTGCCCTTTGCTATCTCTGGATTAAACCAATCACTTGAAAATACATTGTTTCAACAAATAATTCTTTTCATAACAAGCTAGGATATAGAGTTTTGTTCTTGTTGGGACAAAAATCAAAGTTCTTATGGAGGACAAGACAAGAATTAAAACTTACCCCCACACCCTCCTAAATCCGTCCTTATCAATATAATTGATAATATTTACCGAACTAGTGTCTCGAAGTCTCAAACTCGAAACCTCGCAGTGAATTTCAACCAATGTTACCACCACGTGGACATGCTAAATTTAGCAATTCTCAGCTAATTCAGGCGAAGTGTCCTCTCCTCCAATCCATGCACTTGTTTCCACAAGCAAAAACTGTTTTGTTTCTCTTTTGTCCACTTTTCTTGATTTCACTTATCATTATCTTCTGTTTAAAGAACACCAAAGAGACCAATCATTGTATCAGATGGGTTGATACAATTTTCTCGAGAAAGTGACAGAAAATAAGGAGACAGAATGCTGCAGAGAGCAGCAACCAATGCATACTCATGGTGGTGGGCAAGCCACATCAGGACAAAGCAGTCCAAATGGCTCGAACAAAGCCTTGCAGGTCCAAATTTATACTTTTTGTTTCGATTTAACAATTGTTGATTATTGATTGCGTGACATTATCTGTATGTACTCTCTATCTTACTTAACAAAATTTATATTTATTGTCATGAATCTGCAAACCCGCGCGCAGATATGGAGGAGAAGGTGCACGACACTCTCCAGATCATTGATCATGACGGGGACTCGTTCGCGAGGAGAGCAGAAATGTACTATAGGAGGAGGCCCGAGATCATCAACTTTGTCGAAGAATCTTTCAGGGCATACCGAGCTTTGGCAGAGAGATATGATCATTTATCGCGAGAACTCCAGAGTGCTAACCGCACGATTGCACAAGTTTTCCCCGAGAGAGTCCAGATTGCATTGTACGACGAGGAGGAGAATTCAGGAGAATCTATGAATCCTCCTCCTAGTGGACCCCCCGGGGCGGGGCGCCCCAAGGGGCCCAAAGGCCCCCGGGAAGGATTTCAGGATCCCATCTATGAAGATCAAGAAGGGGCAAGGACAAGGACAAGGGCAAGGGCAAGGGCAGAGACAATTCAAGAGAAATGCCAGCTCTGCTAAGCCCGTGTCGTTTTGTTCGGGGCTTAGCAAAGCTGAGGCCCTGGAGGAGATCGATAGCCTCCAGAAGGGGATTCTCGGTCTCCAGACTGAGAAAGAGTTTGTCAGGAACGTGTACGAGCACGCTACGAATAAGTATTGGGACATGGAGAACCGGATCAGCGAGATGCAAGATAAAGTTTGCAAACTTCAAGATGAGTTCGGGATCGGGACTATGATCGAGGACAGCGATGCTCGTGCACTGATGGCGACGACAGCTCTGAAATCGTGCCAGGATACCTTGCACAAGCTGCAAGGGAAGCGAGAGCAGTCTGCTGAGGACGCGAAAGTCGAGTACGGGAAGATCCAAGAGGCGCATAATCAGCTCGAGGCTCTGAAAGAGAAGTTTCAAGCCAAGTACAATGAAGATCAGGAAAACTCTAGCCAGAAGCCTCCTAATGAGACGAGTACTGAAACCTCGCGTCCCAAGACTTCCCAGAAGCAGCAAGAAAAGCCGGATTTGGAAATGCTGAGGGTGCTAATCAAAGAAAACCTGGCCACTAGCTCGAACACGAACCTCTCAGTGATCGAGCTTGCGGAGAAGATTGATGAGCTTGTGAACAAGGTTGTGAAGCTCGAGACAGCAGTGGCGTCTCAGGACTCTTTGGTGCAGAGACTAACCACAGAAACCGACGAGCTTCGAGCACACATCAAGGAGCTGGAAGGGGACAAGGAGAGCCTGACTCAGACCTCGGAAACCATGAAGAAAAGACTAGCAGAGTTCGAAGAGGAGCTAACTAGAGTGAAGAGCCTGAACCAAACCGTGGAGGACCGAAACAGCAACCTCCAAGCACATTTCACAGAAGCTAGCTGCAACATTGAGCACCTCTCCGAGAAGCTACACACTGTGAAGCTCGACGAAGACCTCGAAAACGCAGGCCTGTTCAAGGAAGTGAAAGAGGCTCCGGACACCATAGCAGCTAAGGAGAACAAGAAGATCCAGTGGGCGAAGATGCTTGGCGTGAAAGGCAAGCCGAAGCCTTCGGAAGAAAAGGAGAAAAAGAAAGAGGATTCTGATAAATCCTCTAAATCCTCGAAAACGAAACCGAAAAAGGAAGTGATTGAGATTGATGATCACGAAGACGATACAGATGAGGATCAAGAAGTGTTACCCAACTGGAGACAAATGTACTTGAACACACTTGATGACAGAGAAAAGATGCTTCTAGAAGAGTACACATCAGTTCTTCAGAACTACAAAGAAGTGAGAAGGAAGCTGAATGATGTGGACAAGAGAAACAAGAACAGCCTCTCTGATCTCACGACGCAGGTACGCGAATTGGTGCGAGCTAATACAATGAGGGACGCCGAGATTGAAGCGCTGCGTCAAAAGCTGAACAATGAGCAAACTGGTTTAGGAGATAAAACTTCTGCTACTTCATCATATGATTTCTCAAAAGACATCAATGTCAACGGTATTGGGAATACTATAGTTTCGAATATCGAGGAAAAGATCAGGACGGACATTGATGAGCTGGTGGACGAGAATCTCGGGTTCTGGTTGAGACTGAGCACTTCGATTCATCAGAAACAGAAGTTCATAACCACGATTCGGGACTTGAAAGAGGAACTGGCAAGGCTCAGAGAGCAGGCGAGACGGATGAAAGAACAGGCGAAGCAAGAAGGGAATGGTCAGAAGAAACCAGAGAGCTCAGACATGAAGCCAATATACAGACACCTGAGGGAGATACACACGGAACTGAAGCTATGGTTGGAGCAGAACGCGGTGCTGGAAGAGGAAGTGCACGCCAGGTTCGCGTCTTTGGCGCACATTCAGGAAGAGATATCGGGAGCCTGCAGCGGGAGCAACAATGTGGACGACGTGGAGCTCACGGTGTTTCAGGCAGCCAAGTACCAGGGCGAGATTCTGAACATGAAGCACGAGAGCATCAAGGTGGAAAACGAGTTGCAGGCGGGTCTAGAGCGGGTGAAAGCGCTGCAACACGAGGTGGAGAGTCTGCTTGAGGAGCTGGATGTGGAGCTCGGGATAACGAAGCCCAAGGCGGAGATGAGACACTCGCCAAGCCGAGCAAGAATTCCGTTGAGATCGTTCTTGTTCGGGGTTAAGCTGAATAAGAAGTCAAAGCAGAGGCAATCGTTCTTCGCGTGTGTGAGTCCATCGCTGCAGAAACAGTTTAGTAGTCTAGGATATCCTGCCCAAAGATCTATTGACTATTGAAGATGATCTTAGTTTTAATTTAGATGCTTCCTATGAATAGAGTCCTAACAAATTATGTATGCTCACATTACATAAGGTCTTGCCTGCCAAGCCAAACTATATATAGAAATTATGTTCTCTCCATTTCATTTCACAGCTTCACTATCAAGCTAAGCTATGGTTTCAATAACCTGAATGGACTGAGTCATAAGAAAATTCTTAAATTTGAAAAAATAAATAAATAAAATGGTTCGCAGCAACATTACCTTGCCTCCCAAGTTACACCAACAACCAAATTAGCATTCCCATTTGATTTTCACGTCTGAATTGATACTGAATAGTTTCCCACCAGTTTGAATAATCACAAAATTATAGGTGAAAATACTTGTGTTGATTTTCACTACATACCTCTAAACCACCTCACTGCCAACTACAGCTGTGTTTACAACCTCCTGTTTTTCACTGCCCTCATCTGCTGCCACTCTAGGCATCGTCGTACTTGTCGGTTTCTGATTCTTACTACTGTCACTTGCAGATTCACCATCACCTTTTACATTACTCTGATTTGCTTCTTGCCTCTCCTCAGCCTTGTTACTCTTCTGGTTTTCATTTTGATTCTCTGGAGCTTTGTTGTTTTGCCGATTTGCATGTTGACCCTCCTCGGCCTTGTTCTTTTTCTGATTCTCATCTTCACTCACCCCACCCTTGTTATTGTTCTGACTGGCATCCTGACTCACCTCAGCCTTGTTGCTGTTCGGATTCTCATCCTGACCCACCTCAGCCTTGTAATTGTTCTGATTCACATCTTGACTTGCCTCAGCCTTGTTATTGTTCTGATTCTCATCTCGACTCGCCTCAGCCTTGTTATTGTTCTGATTCTCATCTTGACTCATCACAGCATTGTCGTTTCGCTGATTCTCATCTTGACTCATCATATGATTGTCGTTTCGCTGATTGTGATCTTGACTCACCGCTTCACTCACTTCAGCCTTGTCACTATTCTGATTTGCATCTTCACACTGAGCCTTGTTCTTATTCTGATTTGCATCTTCACTAACCTCAGACATCTTACAATTCTGATTCTCATCTTGTTGACTCACCTCAGCCTTGTTATTGTTCTGATTTGCATCTTGACTCTCCACAGCTTTCTTGTGAACAGCAGCTCCTTCATCAGTTACTGCTTCCTTTGAGCTCAAGGAATCCTCAACAATTGTCTCTTCTTTTAGCCCTGCAGCCTGATTTGACAAAGTCGTTATATCTTCAACTTGACTGCTAGGCCCATTTCCTACAGCACATGTGCCCTTCTCTCGGACTTGCTCTTTTGGCGCATTTTCCATCTCAAGAAGTTTGGTCTCTTCTGCAGTTTTAACATCTTTATGTGATTGAGGTCCAGCAGCCAGACTAGTTGCAATAGCAATAGTCAGTTTAGACGGCATATTTGGCAATGTGCCAGAAGTAGTTGAAGTACGCTGAATTGTTGGTGGGACTGCAGTTCTTGTCGGTCCACTGCGTGGCACACTTGTTGTAACAGGAGGATATGTTGGATGTGCGGTAGCTGCCAGGCCAGTACAGATGTAGTGTACATTAGAATGACCTGCCAAGTGAGTGGCTGCACCACTGGACATAGGAGATTTCATCAAAGAACCACCACCTGTGGGCATAATATGGACATTCTTAGCAGCCTTAATCACCGAGTCTGCAACTGATTGTGTTGCAATGCGGGCTCCAGCAGCAACTGCAGTAGCTTTTACCATAGAATCTGAAGTGTATACAGACTTGGCTGAAGGCTTTTTAGCAATTGTTCGAGATTTTGGGGACAAACCCAATGGGCCCATTGATTTTGAAGGGATAGGACCTTGTTGAGACTGATTTGGACCTTGTACCACAGTGCCAGGTTCAGCATTAGAAGGAAGTACAGAACTATTGGAAGCAGCATTTAAACCTGAGGCAACTGTTAAAATTCAAGAACAACAATCATATTTCGTCCACAGGTACAAAAATCATACTAAATAAACTAATACTAGCTTAAAATTGTTAAAACATAAATCCAACTCAAAAGCTTAAGCTATTAGGTGGAGGGCTCAACTTGTATATCATGTGGTCTCAAACTTCATATTCTTTCAATGTGGGATACTTTTAACAAAAATGAAAACAAATGACTACCAAAATTATCGTGGTTCTTCCAATTCATTAAGCTTATCTAAATGAACAATGTTGGAGCTTTCAGATCAGAAAAAAAAAAACCTTGTTGAGACTGATGTGTAGCTTGTGCAAAGCTGCTGGCTTCAGCATTAGGAGGGCGCACAGAATTACTAGATATAGTTTTTGAGCCTGTCCCAACTGTTTAAAATCCAACAAGATCCACATTCAAAATTTGAGCGGAAGCAAAGAAATAAAAAAAAATGAACACATTAACAAAGTCATCACAACTCTTTCAATTCATCAGGCATATAGAGAGCATATGGTTTTAGAGCTCTCAGATCAGGAAGAAAAAAACCTTGTTCAGACTGATGTACAGCATGTACCAAGCTGCTGGCTTCAGCTTTAGGAGGACGCACAGAATTACTAGACGAAACATGTAAACCTGTCCCAGCTGTTCAAAAACCAAGGAGAACGACATTCAATCTTTGCACAGAAGTACGGAAATCATTCTATTATAGCTAGAGGATTGCACTAAGTCATCACAGTTTTTTCTATTTATTAAGAATGAAGTGGACAGTTTTGGAGCTTTCAGAGCAGAAATAACCTTGTTGAGATTGATGTACAGCTTGTACAACAGAGGTGCCAGCTTCAGCATTAGGTGGACGCACAGAATTACTAGACGTAGCATTCACACCCATCCCTGCTGTTAAAAATCCAAGGAGAACCGCATTCAAACTTTGCAAAAAAGTACAAAAAATCATATGCATAAGATAACTTAGAGAACTAATGTGGCAACAAAGTCATCACAGTTCTTTCAATCCATTAAGCATATACAAAGCACAATTTTGGAGCCCTCAAATAATTGTCAAGTGATACTTCCAGAAATTCACATAACTGAGTTATATATACAAGACCAAAACCAAAATTGGAATTTAATGTCACTGGTTGTTCCAGAAACATTGATCCAAAGACCGTTTGATGAGAAAAGACTAATCCTCTCCAGTTCACACTAATTGCATGACAGTCAGAACTATGGAGCAGGCCTTTAAGTGAGACACAATCCACACAAGATGGCATCAACTTTTCACCACAGCTCAAATATGTAAAAGCAATCAAGACATTCTTTTCCTGATAACTGAGAGGGGGGTCTTCAAAAGAAAAATCCAAAAGGATGATGGTACTAATAAATCTTCTTATAACTGCTAGACACTTGAAGGTAATTATAACATTTAATACTATTCAGATTATTACAAACTCCAAGGAACTCAATTATGAACACCAAAGGAGTAGAGAATCACCTGGGCCAACTGAGGAAGGTGATGATATATTTTTAGTTGGTGGATTGAGGGCAAGATTCATTGCATTACGCGCTGCCAGCTGAGCCTCAGAAAGTTGAGAGCCAGAAGATGGGTTTCCTCCTCCAACATTTACGTTGACATTTTTCTTCCGAATAATCGCCCACCTCTGCAAGCACCAGAACAAACATAATTAGTAGATCTAAACAGCAGAGTAAAATATGGCCACAAAGCAATAATTAAGAACTCATATAAAAGGTTTACTGTCATGACTGCAGAGTTCTTGACAGAATTCACCATGAAAGTCAAAGTTAACATAGAAAAGAAACAATTCCGTCGCCGGGATTTGAACCCGGGAAAACTGGGGAAAACCCAGACATCCTGACCGAACTAGATGACAACGGATTGCTCTAATACAGCAGTATCTGAAAAACTATGAAGGTGGACCAACACTGCTTTACTCTGAAATGCAAATTGCTCAACAAAAAGTTGCACCTACTGCATACAATGAGAAAGAGTGTAGCATTTCAATGAGTCATTTCTGAGGCAGTTAAATCCATAACCAACTAGCTATCCTGTTAATTCAGTCTACATGGGAATATTTTCTTAATTGAGTATCCTGTTAATTCAGTCTACATGGGAATATTTTCTTAATTGAGAAAGGTACACAATTAAGAAAATATTCCCAACAGTCGTGCCTTTTTTTGGGAAATTCCCTTTGTTCTACTATTGATGTTTTATATTTTGGCTAAATTTGAGTCAGATATGGTCCCCCATCACTTAGTCTTGACAGTGTTCCGGTTTTAATAACCGCAAGGTTTGATTTCCTCTTCAATCTTCCTATGTAACTTAAGGGAATAAACTCTCATTGGTTATACTAAATGCATACGGAAAAAAAATTAAATGCCAATTCTGATTACTTTGGTTTCTCTCTTAATCTCTTATTTAGGAAGATTCTATGTTAGCCAACCGGTATCTTGGCGACATGATATTCCAAGGCTACTGTATATTGAAAGGATTTTACAAACACTACAAAATATCAACGTACCTCATTTTGGTTTCTAAAATGTTTGATTTCTTGCAATACATTTCTATCCTCTCAACCGCCACGAGGACAATCAATTTAAACTCTCACCCAGATATAATCTTATGGAGATAAAAGCACCACTGCCGGCTAATCAAAAAGTTGCAAGGGCACACCCTTTTCTTTTGGGTACATATACATATACATATATGAAGTTGAAAGTTCTGAAACCTATACCTATTCATGGATCATTTCCTATGTTGGGTATATATTCAATTCATACTGACACTGGTCTTGTCAGCTGTTGCCCCATGTCAATTGAAAAGAAATTAAATGGGAATTTTTTTCTGGAAAACAGCAATATATATTTATTGTGAATAATACCCACAGAAAAATAGGGTTTTGATATATTTGTGTGACACAGTAAACTAGGCATTTGAGCATTCATATACATATATGACGATGAAAGTTCCGAACCTATCCCTATTCATGGATCATTTCCTCTGTTGGGTACATCTTCAATTCATACTGACACTGGTCATGTCAGCTGTTGCCCCGTGTCAATTGGAAAGAAATTAAATGGAAAGTTCTTTTTTTGAAAACAGCAACATATATTTATTGTGAATAATACCCACAGAAAAAGAAGGTTTTTGATATATTTGTGAGACACAGTTAACCAGGCATTTGAGCATTTTCCCATAAGCAATTGTTTAATACTACACTTTTAAGTTGCAGGAAACATGACATAGCCAGCAATTCAAAAATTCTATTGAATGAAGCAGATCATCGTACCATTAATTGCCATCTTACAATATTACTTACAGTTAAATACCAGATAAAAAACAAAATGCATGTAAATCAGGAGGCAGTGGTGAAGCTACTAAGCTAGTATTCAGTGTGTCAGTGGAGTGGTGGGGTGGGGCTCAAGATATGTTACAGATAATGTAAAGGAAGATCTTCAAAAATGGTATCCTTATCTCAGTATCTATTTTGTCACAATTTCATACCCAATTGGACTTCTGTTCCAATTCCGTCCTTAGATGACATCATGATGGAAGGGACATGGCATTTTTCTTTCTTAATTTATTTTTTTTTATTGAACACATGGCATTGACCAACTTGGAAGAAAATAGATATTAAAGGGGATGTTTTGAAAGAAAAGTGGATACTAAGAGGACTAAATTGGTATGTGTTATATGTTTCAATTTACATAAGGAAAAAATGACACGTCAACCAATTTAGATGCCATAGTGACGAAGTGGACCCATTTGAAACAAAAATGGATATTGAGGGGATTAAATTGAAACCAAAATCAAATAGATATTAATGGGATCATATTGGAACATTCTTCTCATGTACATAGGCATAATCAATACAGTATATTCATATGAAAGAAAGTGTTTTAATAACAAGTTTGCAAATCTACGTATCAGTAACTTCATTCTCCTAGGTCATTATGTTAATTTTGTGATTAATTTTTTCCCTTCAGTTCAATTTTATATTAATTTTAAACCTTCCCCTTTTCTATTAGTTGCTCTTATTATACACCCTAAAAAGTACAAAAGGAAAGCCTTCTACCAGAATATTTATCCCCCTGAAAAAGAGTAAACTTTTGTTCCCCTCCAAAAAAAAAAAAGAAGATCTTCCATGTATATGTCCTACCTACTTAATGAACCACAGCATTCCATAACTCAAGTATGGAAAACTTATTCACTAATCTTACTTATGACAAGTTCAGTAGTATAATCTGGACAGCAATAACACAACAAGGTATCGCAGATTGGAAGCATATCACTAAAAAGATTCTTTCCTACAAAAGAAGAGAGTTGAAAGCTAACTAATCTCATCAAAAGAGAATCCCTTGTATACCAGGGAATCAGATGCAGGGTCTAGGATGCTTTTTTCTTCTTCTTTTTTGGGTTCGAATGCAATATATGTCAACTTGAGATTTGAAAGTTATGTCATTGCAATACCAGTGATTTTTACATCTTCACCCTATAAAGTTAGGCTAGACAAGTAGCCTGATATTATTACCGGCAGTTAAACAGTTTGGGAAAAATTGAACTTCTGATCAGTTAGGAATAGAATATGATAACAGTTGGGAGTTTCATTTCAATTGATATAGAAACAAAACAATAAAACTTCACATTAAATAGTTCACTTAAGAAATAGGTGTTTAGAGCAAAAAATGACCATGATAAGGTGCAAGTTAAGTAAAACATATATAGATATTAATACGAATATAGTAAAATATATGCTGATGTAAAACATAACCAAATGAAATTTATTGTAGTTGTAATAAGGAAAACAACCTGAGATAACTGTGAGGCAGTTCTATCCCCCTTGAAGTCTCCTTTTAAGATGTTGGCCCAATTCCCTTCGCCGCATTTTTGCACAGCAGCAATCAACTCCACATCCTCTGCTTCTGTCCATTTTACTCTTTTCCTGCGAGGAGGATAATTGCCACCTCCTGTTCCATTTGCATCTAAGCCTTCAGTAGATGTCACTGCAGGCAGCGGCTGCTTTTGAACACTAACTGGAACTGTAATGTTTATCCCTTGCATTGAACAAGGTGTTTTTGAATTATCAAACGGAGCCTTGGATGAGTGGCCATTCGGTATATTTATAGTCAATGGAGCCTCCACCATGGAGCAACCAGTGTTACCAGAGTCACTTGAACCGGATTCCATCATTACCTGACAAAAAACAAATTATATATATAATAGATCTAAATGTCATAAAGATGCACCAGCTTGATTAACAAACAAGTTAAGCATAATGGTGGGTCCCAAAAAAATAAACTATATCCTTTGCAAGTGTAAACCATGATTTGCTGGAGAAGTAATATTTTGGACTGAGCACATAATTACAGCTCTCTAAACTTCCACTAACAGCTTTATGCATACTTATGGACTACAATATCCCAAATGGTGCTGGCAGCTAACATACATAGATGATAGTACAAGTAGTATAGTCAAAGGAGCATCAGCTGTGCCCTAAATACACTGACGCCTATAGTTCTTTTTAGCTGCTCAAGCAAAATGCCTTCAGTCAGTCCTTTTGCAGTTTAAGGACACCTCATTACTTAATGACAAAACCAGGTGTGTGACCAAGTGAGTTTGGTTGTCCAATGTAATATATTTCTTCTGATAGCTAATTTATTGATAGAAATGCGAGAAGGGTTCTTCTGTCAAACTATTTTACATGAAGATGAGCTATTATCAGGATAGAAGAATGGACTATTATAATATATAATAATTACATTCTTCTGCCCATGTTTAACCACGACGCACAAGTATAATATTCTTAGTTTGACATAACATTATTTCTTTACCTTGTAAAATTTTAACTTACTAGGTGTTCTATAAAAGTAGCTAGAGAAATTTGTGAACCACTTTAACAAGATGGGAACTATTTTCAAACCCTCAGGCAACATACGGATGTGTTTGCCAGAGTTGAAGCCTTTGGCCCTCACTACCTTGAATAAAAAAAATTCAGATAGGTCCAGCTCATATCGAAGCATGGTTGTCAGTCAAATGTTCTTGAAAACCACGACTATATGATCTCTTGAATTCTCACATTTGTTACAAAAACCCAAGGAGTATTTTTTTTTTTAAATCACAACTGATCTTGCATCATATCAAGCAGACAAACAATGTGAACATCTAACATTCAGCAACTATGCTAATTATTTTACTTACCTTCACACATGCTGCAGCCTCAGTTGATGCTTCGTGACTTACCGGTGGGAAAGGTGCCAACTCATACTCTAAGTCACTGTCCTCATCCTGCACACCAGTTATATTACCATCAAAGACCACGACAATATGCTAGCAAACTAAGAGAAGGGTACACAAAGCAATCAAAGCATAAGACCATGTACAAAGTCACAATTCATCTAGCTTACAGAGTAATGCAAGAAGGTATCTGCTGCAAAGTTTACATACCATGGTAACATTATTTACAACATTCAAAACATATATGCAGATTGCAATCCTATCTTTTAAGGTAGAAATGAACAGACTGAGTTTCATTAGGTATACATGCAACTGTCTATGTGAAGGAAAAAAGGAAATGCATTTTTGTTAACAGAAAAATTGTTTTCTAATTATAATTCTAACCACCAGAACCATTGAATAAAAATTACTAATGGAACAAATATTTATCAATGTTGATAAAAACTAACATAATAACAACAATTCAACAGAGAAATAATGCTAGCCTTACAATTTCACTATAATATCAAAATTCTTCATTTTTGAATAGGCACTTTAGCTAATTTATCTTATGCATATGTTATCTTTGTAATGCCCAGTATTCCCACAAAACAGAGATGGTTTCGCAACATTGTACAAATTTTCCATTCATTTAAGGAAAATCATACTACAATGACATCAATGACAGACAGCTGTCAGCTTGATTCTTTCACCATCAGGAGAATAGGCATCACTTCATCTATTTGATAAAACTACTACAGGTCATATTTCGCTATTCTTGTATTATCTAGATAGATATGTCAAAGTGCAAATAAAGTACAGATTTTAATAGACTCTTGGGGAGCGGAAAGAAAAGCGACTTGAATGAATGCCTACTTAAGTCATCAGAACCAAGACAGGAAGGACACATAATAAATCATAAATTTGCTACCCATGAGTGCCCTGCGAAAGACTCAAGGAAGGTATAGTTACTAGTTATGGTTAAGCCTCACAACACCCATTTATCTTTTCTCGGATCCATAATCTTAGTATTATTATTATAACTTATTTCCAAAATAATTGCACATTTTCTTAATTCATTTAAAAACTAATTTTAGTTCTTTTTTTGTATATTTTTCCTAAATCGTAGTGTAGGCAGTGATTTGTTGTTTCCATAATATAATCAATGTTCCATTTGTAACTAACAATCAAACTTTTTTTTTACGTAACCGAAAAAAAAAAACAATGCCAGAAATGTTCCCCATTTAAAATATAATTCTGGGCACATTAAATATGCATCAATGCATTCCAGTAACCTCACCCCTTTTAAATCCAGTGACTCATACCTTGACCCTCACGCACCATTTCACCAATAAAAGGATAAGAAAACACTAATTGAATTAGCCCAAGACCAGGCCGAGGAGAACTATAGATACTGAAATAGAAGAAACATTGAGTAGAAAAGTTCCCTCAACAAATTATCAGCAGCAGAAAACAAGTGGCATCGGAAAGATACTAAAGACAACTCCTGTGCTGACCTAACTAGGAGTTGTCAATTCTTGACCTGGCCACTTATACACATATTTAGTAGTTGCTTAACCATTGACAAACAATCAAAACTTGAAATTCATCACCCAAATTCATCTGGAATGGCTAACTTTTTAGGTCAACAAAGTTTTCCCTCTACTGCAATAACCAGGATGCGCTAACACTAATAGGTAAAATTTCCAATCCATACAACACCATTCTCCATTCACAAACAGATAAAATTTCAAAAACCCTAATCAACAACAAATCAGTAACCCAATAAGTAAAGGAGCAAAAAGGACACAATTCTACAAATTTCAACAATTAAACACACGATTAATCCACTTACAAGAGGTTCGGCCCCATCTTCGAGCTTATCCAATAATGATTGCCGATAAGCCAAATGGCGCCATAGCATCTGGTACTCTCTAGCATTTGAAATCCCAGTCTCAGTGTTCTTCACCAGCTCCTTCCAATCGAGCTTGACGTCCGGAAATCGCGAAACTTCCTTGAGCAATGCCAGCACCGTCGTGGCCGAGTACCTATCCAAAAAACCACCCGCACAACAACAGCCCCAAACTTAAAATTAAACAATCTACAAAAACCCAAAATTGAAATCGACCAAGCCAACACAATCTTCATAGCATCATCATCACCTCTGCAACACAGTGGCTATGTCGTCTTCGCTGATGCACAGCTGCTTCTTCTTCTTCCGAGCTCGCTCAATCATGGTAGTAAAATCGCATGTTCAAAAAGAAGAATTGGAGGATAGAGAAAAGCCCTAAAATGGTGGGTTTAAAGCACCACCACCATCGGCGACAGTCGGAGACGAGCTCGAGAGTAGGTTGGAGAGAGAGCGACAGGACAGAGGGAGAGAGTGTCAGAGATGTGAATAAGTACGGAACCGGAGTGACCGACCGTTGAAGAACGTGTACTTCACGCGCCTTTATTATGTTCCTATTTCCAGCCTGACGGACTCTACTGCCTCGACAGTCACAGTCTTCTATATACTGAACCGCTCCAAACGGCGTCGTCTAGCGATGTTTGGGGGGGGAAGAAACCGGGACTTTGAAATTACCATATTGCCCCACGTGGATTCGATGGTGGCGATTCGCTACGATGATTGGTTGTTGGACGGCTGAGATTTAGTACAGGTGTAATGTATTTAGTTGCTTACTTTTTAAAATGTAAAAAATCGAAAAGAATATAAGTTTGGCAAGTTATGGAAAATTTGAAGAATCAAACTTTATTGTCTGATGTATTTTATTAACAATTTTCAAGACATCATGAGACAAAAATAATGTTTGATGATTTTATTTTTGACAAAAAAAATATAAAAAAAAGTATGTAACTTGTAGTATATAGAACATAAATAACCTGTTTGGGTTTGGGAAAACCAGGAGAGGTGGACAAGAAAAGAATTACATGAAGATCAATAAAATACTACCCACGGGCAGTGAGGCAATTGGCAACACAAACTGCGTGAGTGGAAAAAGCACTTGCATTCGATCCCCACTCAACACACTCATGAGGAGAGGTGAAGAGTTTTAACTGTGACTAAGCTTCGAATGAGATTAATTTGGATATGGTAAATCGGTTTAAAAGTGTTAACCGCCAATAATACGGGCCCTCTCAAAATACCCATGGTTAAATAACCGAAGAAGATCAATAAAATACTATTTGACATGATAATTACAACCAATATTAGGGTAGAAATGGAAAATTTGGAATAGTTGAATACTTTAATGATTTTTTTTTCTTTTTTTCTTTCTATTTTTAAGAATGAAAATATTTGATTGATTGGAAAGTATTCTAACAAACTTTTACCTATAAAAGTAAATATCTATTTTATTTAAAACTAAAAGACTCAATTTGGTATTTGGTATATAAATTTTATTTTGACGCACGATGGTCTTCATTATTAGAGTATATATCAAAAGTTCAAGAACCAAATTGAGTTTATATTTAAAAGTTTATTGAGTTAAAAAAAATCATACACTAAATTGGACTTTTATCTTAAGAAAATAGGTTACTTTAAATACGTTTAATGTAGAATTGCATACTTCAAAAAAACTTACTTGATAAGAAAACAAATATCCTAACATGAATAACATGATTCGAAGATAAAAATGATAACTGCTATGTAGTCTGTTAGAATCATGACTAATTTTCTCCTCAATGCTATGGGTCAATTTGAAATTAAAAGACAAAATAGAGAATGTCATATGCCATTTATGTTCTCCATTAACCTCAACGAGCACTTTCAATTCAAAACACAAGTCTTTTATCATGTAATTTTATTATTCAATATCGTTAAAATATGTTTGTATTCTAATTGATCCCATGTCTCACACATGACCACTCAACACCGTAATTTGGGATCGAACATTAATAGAGAGGACCACATAATTTCTATCAACATTATAAACGTCATGTTTGAAGTTATGGCAACAACGAGATTTTGTTTGTAAAATGAGAAGTAGTTGCCTATGTGCATCTTTTGGCCTCAGCAGATAGACAAGGAAAGAACCACTTGGGGACCTAAAATCCTTCTATTGCTATCCCAGAATCCGTTAAACGGCGAGACCTCAGCGGCTCAGCCTGCTAACTAGCTATATGTAGGTGACTCTCTAAGGTCAGCTTCTTAGAGTTATGGCCGTTTAAGCCAAGAGAAAATTTGTCTGGTTAATTCCGCTAACGAACATTAATTCAGTTTTGCCTGACCTATACTTCTTAGTCCTTAATACCAAAAATTCTGGTGGAACTAATAAAGGAAGACCCTCCCTTGACTTGATTCTGTTTCAAGCCAAGCCAAGCCAAGCCACCATCTTATTCTTCAACAATATATTTGACAAAGAACAAATATATATTCCTTGTTTGACATTCAGAACAAACAAGTGCTTGAACTTTATTCTAATTAAACATCATTCACTGTAATCTAATCATACAAAACCATCTTAAAAAGCCACATCTAATTGAATTTTGATACTAAAGAACTAAGATATATATATGGTTCATCTTATCATGAAAAAATATTATATATATAAGGCCAGCAACATCTCTAGCATATCAAGTTTTTGAGTGTGTCAAGGGAAACTTGGTTTCAGGCCTCCACCACCCATCTGCTGCTTATATATAGTTATGGGACGGGAGAAAAGTCTAGCAGATGACACGTTGGCAAACGGATACAACACTCACCAAACATCTCTGAGGTAACGTCCATCCATCTGGAGCTTTTTCACTATGTGTTCGGCTTTTGAGGAGTCAGCTCCTCCCTGAGATATTTATAAGCAGATTTGATAGTCAAGAAAACGGAAAATATTATTTAACTCTTTTTCAAGCTAGGGGAGGGCGAAGTTGGGAAAATGGTGTTCGTACCTGCTCCTGGACAATGGTATGCAAAGTCCGATGAACATCTCTAGCCATACCCTTGGCATCACCGCAAACATAAAGATACCCTTCCTGAGAAATTATGTTCCATATCTCCGCTGCCTGCAAATGATACATATAGTTAACACAACTATTCAGTATTCACACGATTTCATCGTGTTCATGGCATGTTTACTTACTTTGTCCATCATCTTATGTTGAACGTACTCCTTTTGTGGCCCTTCTCGCGAGAATGCAACAATCAACTCTGATAGGGCACCTTGATCCACAAAATTATTGAGCTCATCCTCATAAATGAAGTCCTACAAACAAAAACCAAGACAATAGGTCCACATTGCACCAGCTAAAGATATTATAAAACCACATGTCCAGATGGCAATGATCCTCACCATTCTGCGGTTTCTACAACCGAAGAAGAGTATGGCAGGACCTAGCTCAGCACCTTCCTCTTTCAGTGCCATTCGCTCCTGAACAAATAACACAACATATAATTTCTCCCTTTCAAACAAATAAGTCAATGAAAAATGAGAAATTTATTTCACAGCTCACACCTGTAGAAAGCCCCTGAAAGGTGCAAAGCCGGTACCAGGTCCCACCATGATGATAGGAACTAATGGATTTGTAGGTAACTTGAAATTAGATTGTCTAATGAAAATAGGAGCCGAGCTGCAGTCATTGCTTTTCCCCAAAGGAACTGCGTTCTGATTCATAACAAAATTGATGTTGAAGGCCATATACTATTAAACAGAAGTTGCGATGAAAAAGATAATACTTCGTTATGTAGGCAATGAGTAGATCAAATAGAAATAGAAATGGGGCTAAAACTAAAAGAAAGAGGTGCCAAATTATATCATTTCCAAGGTTCAGTTAGCACCTTCATCGAGGTTGAGCACACCCCTTTATGAATTCTTCCAGTAGGAGTAGGACCATAAACCAAAGCACAGGTAACATGAACCCTATTGGGTGCAAATCTGCATAATGCATTGCAAGCAAGGAAATCTCTTAGATATGAAGAATATCAGAATGAATCTACATTTGGTACAATAATAAGAGGAGACAATAACCTCGGTGATGATGAGATTGAATAGTAGCGAGGCTGTAAACGAGGGGCTACTGCTGCAAAAAATACACCAATAGGAGGTTTTGCAGATGGAAATTCAGCCATAACCTCGAGAAGACTTCTCTGACTTGCAACAACCCATTTTGAGTACTCATTCTGAAAAATATGGTGGGGAAAAACAATCATTACAAAGACATGTGTGCATATACCTGGTGACCTTCAGGCCATGGGTTCAAGTCAAGAAAATAGCATCATCACAAAACATGGAAAATAATCAAAATGAAGGATTCACACCTTCCCCTGAGGTGATGATAAGAACTTGAGTCTCTCCGCTTCACTAGGTTCAACAGCATGAGCAGCCAAAGCAAGCAAAGCAGCCTGACAGCACAAATCTTTTGAATAAGATAATAATCATAAGCAAGAACCAGAAATAGAGGTCATGAACAGCAAAAATGGGCAAGTATCACCTTTCGAGGCGGGTTCAGAAGATCTGCATATCGTGCCAATGCAGTACGAAGTGCACATGGACCAGGGAACGGTGGTGGCAATGAGCTTCCTAGAGCCATGCCATCTTCATTGTCAGTGTGAATAGAGAACAGTAAATCTAAAGGTTGACCAAGCAACTTCCCAGCTTCTTCAACAGTTTCATCAAAATTCTCCACATAAACACCCACATGGTCTCCAGTTTCATATCTGAGAACAGCAGTATAGATGAAAGAGATTGACCATTAATAACTTGATTTTATGCAAAAGCACACACAGGTACAAGCAATTAGATAAGTGCACAAAATATTTGAAACCTGGAGATGGTTTATACACATATAATCACAAAGACGGTGGCAAGTAGATATGCAAAAATGTACAAGATCAATCAAAATTATTAACATGTTTCAGCACAGTAGAACAAGAAACCTACAGATATGAAAGGAACATTGTATATAGGAAATAGGAGCTCGTGCATGAGCTCCACCCTAGTAAAAACAAAAATAACTCGCATTCCACCATAATGAGTTTGAGTATAGGAAAAAGGAGCTGCTAACCAACAACAATTTATCATGAGGCAACCGAGCTACTAAGATTTTACATATTCATGGAAACACAATACATCCTACTTGCATCTTCACTCTATAATCGTATGCAATTATATGGCATTAGTATGCATTCGTTGCGTATTTAAGTTCTGCTGCCACTAAAGCAATCATAACTCCTTCTCCTACAAATATGCTAGATATCTTCTAATGCTCTTACTGACTGCAGAAACCTTTCCATGAAAAGAGACTCGGAACCTATCAACAGTTCCAACTGCAACGAGTTTATGAATTACATTCCAAGTTTTCATTTCCCTTCCTCTATCTCATTACTATTGATGGCGCATAATGGCGCAAACCTCTTTTATATCCATGGCACTATGTGCAGATCATGGCGTGTGCCTTTTGAAATCAAGTTACGCAGATCAGCAGATGTATTAAAAAATTTAAATATATGTTGATTATGTTCTACAAAAAATTTAGTACAATTCTTATGATAAAAGTGTTTGGGTATAAATATTTCAAATAATACTCAAAGGTTCAGCAACCCACATGTTAGTGGAATATTAGCAATCAAGTAACAATATCATATGTCCATAATAGCTTTTGCAAACAAAGAATTATAATAAATTTTGAAATCCATTTGATGTGGTAAACTGTTCATGATATATATATTATATCATATAGCTTAATGAAATTTCGGTACCATAACACCAAGAAATATCATCAAAAGAAAAGACAAAATATAAGAACAGAATAAAAAGTAAGAGAGAAGACCTTTGGGCTTTCATCTAAAATAAAAGGCTTAAAATATAGTCTAATTTTAATTTGACGCCATGCCCTGTGCCATACGCCTCAACAAATGGCGCAAGAGAGGTGCGCCTTATAGGAATCGCCACCCATAGGTGGCTCATGGTAAGTACCATGGGTCACACCGCACATTGCGCCATGGCACACAATGGCACGCGCCATTCATATCACTGCTCTATCTACGCCATCAAAAAAAACATTTGGGAGGGGGGCAGGGGGGAGAGGAGGAGAAAATATAATATGATACTTTTTCTTTACTTCAGGTGAAATTATAACTGAGTTACTACCATTTGTTATATAGCAGGACTCAAGAAAATAATGAGCAACTTTGTAGTGATGGCAGAAGGGGCTGGTATCATAGCTGCGATCTCACTACAAGTTAGCTAAATGCCTAAGAATTTAATTCTTCGCAAATTGCTACATCTGTCTATTTTGATTGATTGGAGTAGGAAAGTCTGGTCCAATATATATAAACATAGGTTTTAACAAAAATAAAAAAGTACACCCATGGTGTACCAGCAGGATGCGTACTGTAGGGTCTAACAAAAATTTAAATTTAAACCTAGATTGTATGCTTCTTGAGATCAAACAGACATGTGGCTTTTAAGAATCTTTCTGGAGCTTACTGCCGCGTCAAATTAATAGCTTTACATGTGGCTCTGAAAATGAGACTACCATTAGTGCTAGGACTCTAGCATATAAACCTTCACTTACATATAAAACTAAACTATAAGTCTACATTATTAATTTACTTTTGGTGACCCTTCACAAAGAAATATATTAAAAGAATGTAAGGAAACCCTAATCGGATTTGGGATTGATCGATCAACAATAAATAAGAAGATTAAAAGTAGAAGTAAATTAATGAACTGCCTGGGAGAGCCTTGCCCTCAACTCTATCGGATACAATATTTTTGAAGAATGATGCCAGAGGTTCCACATTTCATGGTCAAGTCTAATGCATATATATTTAAAATCAGACAATTATACCAAACTCAGAAAGTTGGATATCATTGAATTATGCCAGCCACAAAAAATGTAAACTGTAATCTGAATCACTATTTATAGAGTTACTGAGTATCCATGAACTTACGTAATTCCAGTCCCTGATATATCGAACTCCAGATGTATGCAAGAGCGGTCAGACTCAGGTTTGTGAAGCTCTTTCTGAACAGCGACATTAACTCTTCAAGAAAAGGGAAAACACCAATTTTAGTGAACAATTCACAGACCAAAGTATTAATGTGCACATCCCCAGTTACCTGCAAGGGTGGTGTATGTCAAAAGTGGCATTTCCATTTGCCCTGTTTGAATAATTGTCCTGCCACGGTGTAACTGTAGGATCATGAATTACCACTCGATATTCGGGAATAGCAGCTGTATATGGAGTTGAAACTGAGTTTGCATCATCCTCATCTCGAAGTATCTGATCTAACTCAGGCCACAACAGTTCTTTCCTACAAGGGAAAATAAAAATCAAATCAGTACTGATAATGAATATTCCGAACTAGACTCCTTGAAGTTCAAACTAAAAATGTGCTTAGCCAAAGAGCACAACAAGAATATATATATATAGGACTACAGCATACCAAGCAGCAAAATCATCTTCAATGCTTTGATCATCATCACCTAAACCAACTTGAATGAGACGCTTAGCACCTGTTTCCATCACGAGTACAAATACCATAGTAAGTAAATCTGGCCAAATTTATCATCTAGTAATATTACATATGTTCATATTTATATAAAACATAATTGAAATAAATCTCAAAGTCCCGAATGAAATATAGATATATGGTAATTGGATATTATTTCAACTCCAAGTCGCTTATAAACAGTATCCTAAGGAAGCATGCAAACCATATTCTGAACAATTTGTAGGCTTACAGCAATAATGACCGCTAACCATGTACTCTATCAGTACCAAAATGAGTATATACCAACAATTACAATTTGGATTCCTAGGGATGATGCAAGGTTGACAGTAACACTTACGACTTACGATTCACATATATGAATGACTTTAGGCATATTAGTTCTTTTTGCTGTATTTTATTGATGCCTCGGCTTCAATCACCATGACTAATTTAGGGATTCCTCGCAATTATTTGGGGCTTCTCAAAAATTTTAATAATAAATGAGTTGCCATAAGCTGCATCAAAAAAGTATTAAACGTTTTGGGTAACACAAGACAAGATTGTTTTATGAACATGAAAAGATTTCAACTGACATCCAAGCACATTGGGGTGGGGTGGGGATGGTTCATAAAAGACGCCGTAAGTTACAAGATTTGACAGTAAAGATCAAACGTATCCGTGTATGTCAAACAATTGATATCCTTTTGCCGTCATAAATGTTGTCCATAAGCACCACATGCAACAAAAAGAAATATAATATTGCTTAAGTGAGAACATAACAATAACTACACATAATTGCAAAATACCTTGTTCGACAAATTGTTCATCGAGAACCTTCGCGATCTGTTTCAAAAAAGAAACTATCAAATAATACAATTATAGTATGAAATGGACGGATTTGATACCTTCACCAAATTTACCTTATTGAAATGTTCATATTGACGATTACCCAAGCCAAAAACCCCATATGTGAGTTGTTGAAGCCAGTCGCCCCTATCGCCTCCCTGAAATTAAAATCAAGATACCCTAATGCTTAGAGATAGGGTTTTACCCAATTGTGTCTTTTAGACTAGATTGTTATTTTGGCAACAAAGCCACCAACCTCAGTGAACCACTTGTAAAATCTTGCGGCATTATCAGTTGGCTCTCCATCTCCATAACTACAATATCATGCTCAAGCATGTTTAATACACACTTCCCAAAAACTCTCGAGCATTTTAGAATCTAAACATAACGACAAACATAGGAATCTATCTTACGTGGCCACCATGAAAAATGCCAAAGTCTCTTTTTTCAACTTTTCTTCGTATTGGTCATCATCAGCGGCGTAATCATCCTAATATAAGCCAAAACAGTATAAATTCATACTACGTGAGATATTGCAGATTCAAAACTTATGCAAAATCATCCAAATTTTATTTTCAGCATACCAGATCAACAACTTTCACAGCTGCCTTCTCATATCTAGCCTTGATCTCCTCAGCTAAAGCCTACAATTACAGAATTACCAAAATAAATCAATACCCCTAAAATATAAGGATAATGCTATGTAACCCACTTTTGTAATAGAGATAATATGTTCGTGAATGACATGAACCTTGAAGTGCTCCTCAATATGAAGTCCCTAAAATGTGGAATATAAATATCTATGGTTTTCAACCTTGTAAAACACATTGCCTGAATACATATGCTTGGAAATATGTTATCATTGATAACAAATTGAGATGTGCACTCGGGTATATCAACACTACCATCAGCATTTCAATGAGCTTGCTGTCATTTTGTCTTAGAAAGTAGATCAAAAGACTTGTACATGCTAATCAGACAGTATACTTTTATAAAGAACAAAAGGAAAAGAAAGAAATACACTCCAAAGTTGCTAGCTAGCTAGTCTATCAAGTGGAAATGGCTATATGAACAGAGTAACCTCAGCACATATCGATTCTCATTTGCTGCAATAAAGAAATGCAATCTCTACGTTCAATTCACAAGTCAAAATCCTCAATTTCTAAACCTCAGATCACAGAGGCTTCCAAGAATCTTACAAACAACTGCCAGTACAGCCACTCACCCATTCCGAAACTCCCGGAAAAACCTCTCTCACACACAAAACTAAGCACCATGCAGATAAATTCACCCAATTATCAAAAAAAAACAAGCACGAATCTCACCTTGGCGAATCCCTCGGCAGTCCCAGTTTGCGTACCGTAAAAGATTGAAACTTTCTTCTTCCCAGACGGAACCTCCTCCTCATCATCATCCTTGGCCATCAGCGACTTCGGCACCACCACCGGCTTCACCTCCCGATCCGCCGATCTTCTCCATACAATCACCAGCAGCCCAATTATCACCGCCAACGACGTCGAAGCTATCAGCAGCACCGAGTCCGTCACAGAGCCCCCGAACGAGACGCCGAGAGCCGACTCCATGGCTCGCACCAAATCCGTGCTCGAACTCATCTCAATTCCAACACTGAAAGCTAATCGGTTAGGAGCTCCAAATCGAGAAGCTCCTGGGGGTCAATTTTCCGTCACTTTCTCGGGAAACAGAGAGTGTGAGGAGCCCTAGAGGACGGTGATTGGATAGGAGGAGGAGGAGGAGGAGAGAGCGAGGGGCGGTGGAGACTGGGAACAAAGAAAGAGCGAGAGAGCGACTGGTAGCCGAAGCGTGAGGGTGTTGGTGGACCCGCAACGCAAGAGACTTGACCAGAAACTTTGGGTAGACCTTTGGTGTGTACACGTGTCCTCTTCTCTTACAACAATCCGACTTTTCACGCTGACAATTATGTTTCTCTCAAAAGGCTCCTCTGGACCCCATTTCCCACATTTATTGCCCAAAATGTGTGTGTTTTTTCAAGATATTGCTTTTTTTCTAAAAATAGTGTTTGTTTAAAATATTATTGTTTGTACATGAATTGGTATACGAATTTTTATAAATACTAAGTTTGTATTTAAATTTTGGTAAAAGTCTCAATTTGGCTACCGAATTTTGGCGTTTTGAACTAATTTTTATAAAAATAGTCATTGAACTTTCAATTGGTCCGAAACTGTTTTTGAACTTTCACATATTGACCAAATTTGGTCTTTCCCTTAAAGCTTATATCAAAAATTAAGAGTCTAAATTAGATCAATATTTGAAAGTTTATAGGCCATTTTGGGTAAACTGAAAGTTCATTGGCCAAATTAGGTCAAAACATGAAAATTCGTGGAACAAATTTGGTTGAAAAAAATTGAGCGACCAAATTAGATCAAAACATCAAAGTTCGGGAATCAAATAATGCATTTCACCTTAATTTTTTAACCACAATTCATTTTTGTACACACAATCAAATTGAATTAACTTTTCTTTAAAGTAATTGGTGTGTAATAATAAAAGGAGTCACGTAAACATTGTTAGGGTCTTTCTTTCTCCGGTCACCTTAGAACTCATGCTCTTGTTAGCATACTAATAAATATTTTTTGAAAAATCATTTATTTTTATTAATTTATACTGAAAAACAAAGTAATTAACTAAGCAAAATATAAATCAGGTGCATATGCAAAAAAATGGGCGGGCTCTCTTGTGAGTGTAAAACCTTAGGTTTTTTTTTCCTGGTGTTAGGGTTTGTGAGTGCTATTCTAGGGTTTCCTAGTTTTATGAAGGGGGCGAGCTTATCTTGTAAGTGGGCGTCAGAGGAGGAACCAGGCACGAAGGTGCTGGTTTACGTTCACTATGTTTCGGGCATTGGGGTACGATATTTCAACATCCAAAAATGGCCAATGTGTCGTCAAATATGGGTGTGGCACCGATGAGAGGGAGGAACGAGGGTGGCGAAGGGAATACAGAGAGAGCGTTGGTCACCGGAAAAGAGAGTGTGGAAGAAATGGTGAGGGGGTGGAAAATCTCGGGTTCGAGGAGGACCTAGTCATTAAGAACGGGGAAGGATCGGCTCCCAAGGAAGGAGAGGTAAAGGAGATAATCGGGTTTGTGGGACGCTTCTTGATAGAGAGTCCCATAAACTTTGCCAACATGCAACAAGTTATTGTGTGGATCTGGAAATCAAAGAAGAAGGTCACGGTTAAGGAGTTGTTTAATCTGATGTCGGTGCCTAGTGATCAGACTCGTTACTCTTTCAAGTTCTATGATCACGATGATGCTGACAAAGTAGAGAACCAGGGGTCATGGACTTACAGGGTAAAAGTGTTTCTGTTGACCCAGATCAAAACGGGTGATGATCCATATATGGTAGACATTAATCACGTGGATATGTTGGTTCAGGTACGTGGTATTCCATTAGGGTACACAATGGAGAGACTATGCGAGCAGATCGAAAAACGGGGTCGGCCGATTTTTGGAATCGGATCCCGTCAATTTTCGAGGCGGTTGGGGGTCCTATGCGTGGATCTAAATCCAATGTGATGTGAAGAAACCCCTCCGAAGGAAAGCAAAAGTAGAGTTTGGGGGCACAGAGGCGCGAATCATCACTTTCTAGTATGAGAGATCGCCTACATTTTGCTACTACTGTGGTATCCTAGGGCATATGGAGAATGATTGTACTAAGCTTCACAGATGCACTGGAGCAGGTGGGGACCGTGTGTATAGTCCGGCTTTGATAGCTACAAGAGGGCGTTGACCTACCATGAGAGCTTAGTAGCTCAGATCGAGTGCTGATCAACCCTATGAAGCAAACGTGTCGCCAACTCTGGAACCACCGATTACCTCTGCAGCTTGGGACACGACGGAAACACAGAAGAGGGTAGCGGCAGTTTTCAAGAGGAAGAAAATCGGAGGCCTAGGTGATGCAGGTCTGTAGCTGA
>JAYMTA010000263.1:0-32935 GCA_036897625.1 Pelargonium cotyledonis | reverse complement strand
TTTTCGAATATTCACTACAAAATGTGTGAGTTCCCAATTTGGCAGGAAATAGGTCGAGTCATAGGTGTTCGCAAATTCGAGTCTAAATTACCAACTTAACTCCTATATAACTCAAAACTATCCCTTTCAAAATAATCTCAAAAGTGCAACTCATCCGTCAACCTGACATATTAAACATCCCAACGTTTGACCAGTGTGCCGAAAAAAGAGAGCAAAAACCTTTAACCACCATTTCAACACCTTAGTGAAGTACTTTACTTTGGATTGTATAAGAAATTGTCAAAATTCAAGGCCCCTTCACCAATTTTAGATGTTAACTTACTACAAAACTTGAAGTTTAAAGTTCATATATAAGATGATATTGTTGAAGGGAAAGATGTGGAATCACTTTCGTTGGAGCATAACAAGTGGAGATGTGAAGACTTTGGAGCACATTGTAACATGCTATGTATATTGTATTATGAAGCATTTTATATATAATATATATACATGTATATATATATATATATGTACACACACATACATGTATATATATGGGTAAAATGTATATCATTTGCAACTTAACAAAACCAATGAGGCGATGACATCTCATTTAAATTCACTTATACACACCCAAGTGAATTTGTGGGAGCGAAACGATCCGTCCGGATCTATGATATTTTAAATGAGGTGCCATCATATTATTAATTTAATTGATATAACTTTATATCAGTCAACCGATATACGTTACACCAAAATGTATATCAGTTAACTGATATATCAGTTGCAATTTGAGAAGCCAATGAGGTGATAACACCTCATTCAAAATCACTTATACCCACCCAAATTTGTGGGAGCGGAGCGACCCGTCCGGATTCATGATTTTAAATGAGGTGTCATCACGTTATTGGTTTAACTGATATAACTTTATATCAGTTAACTGATATACATTAAACCCTATATATATAATTGACAAAGCTGCTCCTAGCTAGCTTTGGTTGTGCTAGCACAGTCAACTTATGCGGCTTATTGCATGTTTTGTTCTTAAAAAAACAGATTTGCAAATCAGATAAGTTGGAATATGGGTTCAAATTTATTTAAACATGTCACTAAAGTTGGTGAGTCATGTTCCAAAGTTTTAGTCGGTCCACTTGCAGAGCTATAATAAAATTTATAGAACAAAATCCTTCGTTGCAACGTGCAAGTTTGTTACAGTTTTATAACTGAACTGACGAGAGATAGATAAACAGCAAATCCGTTCTTTTCTTTCCTGAGCGTTATGGTTACAAAACAAGCACTTGTTACATAGCTTAAGCCACTAGATCTTAGTAACTTGATTATCACCACGTACAAGTACAAACAATGTAATTATGTGATTGTCTTGTAATCATAATCTGTTTAGATATCCCAATAAACATTGCTACCACTTTCTAGCAACTTTAAGAGAGTGATGATCATCGTTGTTAGTGTCAGGTTTGAGTCTCGATTGTTTCGAATGCTGATTGAAAAAAAAATTACATGTTTCTCTTTTTCTATGGATAGTTTATTGTAGCAAAGATGATGATAAATCCCGTACTAAGTTATCGAAAAATGCTAGAGATATTTTTTAGTGTTTCGCACGCGTGTTTTCTTTTGTAGAAGAGTTTCTCGCGGCACAAATTAAAGAGAATCAAAGTGCTAGATTTTTAATTATTGTTGAACGACACCAAAAACTATTTATACATCGATATGTTAGAAAACAACCAATCACTATAAAATGTTTGTATTGTATGATTGCACTCGTGGCTCCCAAACTTTTTGAGAGAGTACAAAGAAAAGCAGATTTGATAGGATATATCTAAGAAATTGAGACAAAGGAAATGTGAACTAACAAAGAAAAAAGTGAAGATTAAACAAAGCAAAAAAGCCTCCAAAGCTAAATGTGTGTGCTTTGCTAACTCTTCTGCTCTCTTTCCCTTTTACTTACATACAAGTCATCCATTATTATAACATGGAATTGACAATTTGGAACCGAACTTGTAGATGTCTGAAATTTTGTACGATTCAAAACCAATTCAATCCGAGGGAATATATCGAAGAAATTCAAATGAATCCGCACATTTTATACTATAATAAACTAAAAGATCCAATTAAACTCATTTTAGATCGGATACATGTTACCCTTTATCAATCTTAATCCAAACAAATATAATATAAATCTATTCTGAAATCTGAATTGTCGCGTCTATTATTATATATGAACACATATAATACTTCACAGTACTCATAGCCAAAATACTCATTACTTATCTATGTCTATAGCCTTTACTATCCTGGCCTACACCACAACTTCACAACCTTACAATTCCATGAAATAATGAGAAGCATGCTACAATTTTTTTTTTCATTCTCAAGTCTCAACTACTTCTTTTGGCATAGCTCAGCTTAAAAAGAATAAGAAGAAAATGGGGAAAAAAATACTTCTACACCTAGCTATTGGTATCAAAAACTTCACCCTAAGAATGAAAGTGAAACACTCCACCAAGAGAACAGCCTCTAAAATGGAATGTGGTTTTGATGCAAATTTTATATAAAAGGATGACCGATGACGGTTTAGACCTCGACTTAAGCCCATTTCGCATGGATCGACCAAGTTTCAACTCATTCGGTAAACATCACCATCTGATTTTTGAAAGTGTTTTTATCTTTTGCATCAAGCTTTGTGCATAGCAAAATAGTGCAGTAAAAACGTCGCAAAATTCGTTTCCAATCATAGTAATAATATACGTGGATGAAGAAGATTCCATTCATATCATGGAAAATGATGACCAATTTGGGGACCCAATTACACAACTCAAAATTGCACCATCACATGCCCTAAACCAAGAAAAAGGAGTTATCTTCTAATTTCCACTACCTCCTCCACCATTCCAAGTAGATTTGACACAACAAGACAAGGTACTAGACATTTGAAAATGACACACTGTTTGTTCATGTAGTAGTGCTTGACACATTTCCATTTCAAGTGCCCAATTTATGCCGACAACAACTAATGACATGCTCGAACATATGTTGCATTTTGCAACTATATTCCCCATGTTTCTTATCCGAATCTAGCTTGGATTGTGTATTGTTCTTCATTAATGATGTTGTTTAGAAATAGCTTAAGATCTCAAAGTTTTGAGAAACATTGAGCATCTAATTGTTAGGTTCATCACAATTTTGTTGGGAATTGAACATGCAAAACCAATGTTTGTGCAAAGTCATAATCAATTTAGATGTGTTTGTGCACTAGATTGAAAGATCATGTGTAGCCTCGCGTTATTCCTTAAAATACAATGAGTCTCCTTGCGAATGAACGCGAATTATGTTTTATGTCAAAGGATAATTCGACATTGCGTTAACCCTAAAATTCAATACAACTAGTCTTTTTGCGAATGGACATGAACAACGGACGCCTCGTGCATTAAGCTAAAGGATAGCCGCTCTCGCTCTATCCCTCAAAAAATTGAGGCACTAGGCTAAAGGATAATTCACAATATATCACAATAACCCTCGAAATGCAATGGACCATTTGTGAATGAACATGAACAACCAATGTGTGTTGCACTAGAATAAAGGACAGTTTGCATGGAATCGCGTTAACCCACAAAACACAACATGTCTTTTGCGAGTTGTGCAATGAATTAAAAGATAATTTGTAATATATCGTATCATTCCTCAGTATATGCATCGGGCTAAAAGATAATCCGCAATATATTGCTCTATTCCCCAAAACACAATAGGTAAATTGTACTTTCCAACTACATGTACAAGATTGTTTTTGTTACTAAGTACTAACTATATATATTTTACTTTACATTTTGTTGTGTGCTATATATAAATTGTCCTAGTGTACATATGCAAATTAAATTGAAAGAAGTCTTTGTAGGCTAGCTGGATACGATTATACCAGCACTAATGCACCGCACCCCATCAGATATCCGCAGTTAAGCGTGTTTGGGAGAGAGTAGTACTAGGATGAGTGACCTCCTGGGAAGTCCCCGTGTTGCATCCCCCCCTTTTTGCTAAAAAAAAAAAAAAAAGTCTTTGTAGGAATGAGATAATGAATGATAGAGAATCATGAAGGAATGTGCACACACCACTCACTCAACATGAAAGCATATATGTGTCATCATAACAAGTGTGACCTCAACACAATTAGCAATGAACTATATTGCTTGATTTGATAATTGGATTGCCCCATCACAACAACAATGGCATTATTCAAAACACCTCTAATTGTGAAGGATGGTTTCAAGGACCCAACCTTACTCCATTATTATTCTCAATCCTCACTGCACCCATATGGGTCACCCAACCTTAGCTTCAATCAAGACCCTAGATTGCTAATTGGCCTATTTGAATCATTCACAATTATTCCAAAAAAAATCACATCCGTTAGAGCTAACAATTTGAACTTAACACGCAAGTACAGAAAATATATCCCACGTTGTACGAGTTCGAACAGCGTAGAATTGCTTAATTGATAATCATGTCGAGTCAGGTTCTCCATGGGAAAACGCAAGTCAAGGTCGAAGTTTGTAAAACACAAAATATAATGTATAAAATCGGGTCCGCCCTTCACGACACACACGAATTATCAGCTCTAGTCAGTACCTACCTTCTTGCTCTGCTTCTGCACATAGACCAGCCATGTATAATAATTATGGCATAATTGTTTGCAAAAAAGTGAGTTTTCTGCTTAATAATGTTGTTTATATGACTAATAGAGACTTGAAAAAAAAATGAACAACTCATGCATTGATTAAATATGACAAAATGGAAGCTGTTGCTGGTTGGTTACAAAGGATTAGAAGAAAAAAAGAACCTGAACTTTATATAGAGCTAGTTGCAAAGAAAATCCCTACAAGCAAATAGAGGCTGTTGTTGAAGAGGTCAGAACAGTCAATTCCCATGTTTTAGAAGTTGGTAGTCCAGTTCAGGTGACCTAATTGGGGTTGTTGCTGGTAAGCTCCTACCTGAGCCCCTGGTGCAGAACCAGCTCCTCCTACATTGCCGCCCATCACGGGTCCGAGATGGGCGTGCGGATTGCCCATCGCACCGGGCTGTTGCGGGTGGTGGTACATGCCTTGGAATTGCATGTTCGATGATTGTGCGGCCGCCACAGCTGGATTGAACGACCCGTGCCCTGTGTGGGATGGCATGTAGGCAGCGTGAGGTGTTTGTCCCGGGATGTTGTAGTACTGACCGGGAATGTCCCGAGGGTTCTGTATCCACATTTCTGATGTCTCGGCCTGTAAATGTAGATTTTCAAATGTTAGGATGCAATCAAGATAGGCTAATGCAAGTTATGGATGAAACGTGCCCATACAGGTAGGAGATGGCAATACAGGCCGCAGGTTCGGTCAAAAAAATCAGATGTTCTTACTTTTCAACTTTTTATTGATCCGACCTTTTCCCACTACGCGGAAAGAGGCGTTGGGATAGACGAAAAGTAGTTTGATAAAGACACTTGTTTTTCAGCCGCAACCTGCATTGCCAGGTATACTAGAGATCCAATTGGTTTGAACTACTATTTGTGCAGCAATGAGAATGTATGTTAAATAGACGACTAGGCTCATCAATAGGTAGTAATTGCCAATTTTGAGATATCAAAATGGTTAGTACCCGACCAATTTTGGAGCCAGAATTAATTTCCCCCAATCATTAAAACCCGTTGAGAATGATCTCCAACATTTTAACTTAGTTTTTGCTGATACTATCAACGCTGACGTGGCATGCAAATAGCTACGGATAAATCAGGTGCGCAGTCGGCACTGGCGTGACATCTCATTATTTGAATAATTAAATGTCACATCAGAGCTGACTAGGTAAATAAGTTATATTTGTTTAATTTTACTGCCACATCAGCGAAACTAGTGGAAATGCTAGTGTTCGGGACCATTTCGACATAAAATTAGTTTAGAACCAAATCAGTTGGGTACCGATAGTTCAGGCACCAAGGACCACAGAAAAAAAAATATATGGTGTTACCTGAGGATTTGGGATGTAAAGATTGCCATCTTTGTACTTGATCCGGGATGAATCTTCAAGCCCCGTTGCACTGCCGACAACACCAGGAGCATTGATCGCATATCCTGATGGACTAGGGAAATTCCCAAACCCCGTGGGACTACCAGCGGGAACAGGCTTATATGGCTGAATTCCATACTTGAGGCCAGCACTGAATTGCGAACCTCCTCCGGGCATGAGCAAGTAATTGTTTCCGTTTGAAGGGTGAGGGTATGCAGGGTTACTCGAATATCCAGGCATGGCCATCGGCGGAACATAAACAGGGGAAAGGAACTGACGGTAGGGCACAAGATTAGCATAGTGAGAAACGTGAACTTGTGGATACATCTGAGCCACTTGATGCTGCTGCTGCTGCTGTACCATTGTCATAGTTGAGGTGGCGGTATGCGAGTTCAAGGCCTGTCATCATTAAAATTAGCAGCCCGTAAATTAAATTGGTAAAAGACTATATAAGATGGTGTTCTTTCCTTTATTGACATGAATTGCAGAAACAGCTACCGAGCATTTGCATTAATAAATTCCTTGTAAAAAGACCGAAAGAGGACAGAAGAAGAGAAAGAAGATAACTACCTCCTGAGGAGATGAAAAACCTTGTCCCTGTAAAGATTCATCCATTGTGGATCTGAAATATGGCATTTCATAACCAGTCTGGGGATCATACGCCTGCAATCAACCAAAACACATAAGAACTCTATGTGAGAAACAACCGAACGGCCATGCAATGAACTGCCCTCATATTGTCATAAAGTGGCTTTTAGACCCATTTTCACAAATTGTTAAATGTCAAGATAACACCAGCCAACTCACCGAGAAACTAGGTAATACAGGAGGGTCTTGCTGCTGCTGAGATACTGAAGGTGCATAGGATGAACAGTTGTCCCGATCCAAACCAATGTCAGCATAATTTTCCGTATTCTGAGGACTAGAAGACTCGTTCTTATCAACTAAATGATGCTCTGAGGCAGCACCTGACAGCGAAGAATCAGATCCAGAATTTCGCACTTGATCTTCTACAAAATCTGCCTGCTTGCTTCCAGAAGCATCATCGGTGGTTGATTCGGGAGCTGATACAGACAAACTGCCATCAAGAAATCAAATAAAATTAGCATATTGAAATAGTTCTAATTGGCATGATAGATTCTCTTTCAACAATCTTTATATCAGTTCTGATATAAATATCAATTACCAAATAAATTATTGATGTCTTATATAAAAATCAAACACAACATTCCTGTGAAGATTCCCAGCAAAAGAGCAATAACACAAATCATTTGAGTGCATAATTCAACCATATAAAAAATATACAAAAGGGAAACCATGAGAACTAAATAAATGAATTAAGAGTTTCAAATTATGCATATCCCCAAACACGTCATTACTTAGAATAGCAAGAGAGCACCAACCTTGCAGCTGATTCATCAACTGATTCATCAGTGGCTCCAACAGAGACATAATTCTGGGAATTATCAAACTCTGTCCCAAAGCTACCAAAGGTGAGTCGACATCGATCAGTCTCGGGAACTCGAATATGCTGCGCTATGATTACATTTTGACTCTCATGAATGTTTGCTCGTGAAGTCTTATCTTGCAACTTAGCTGCTTCAGAATCCAAAACCTTACAATTTTCCACTGGAGGTGAAGTCGACTTTGTTGGCGTACCGATCACTCCAGGTCCAGGGTTGACAGCACTTGATTTTTGGCTTGATTTAGGTTTCCACTCCTTGTTTGGCAGCAGAGCTGCACAGAATATTGAATTCTTGTCACCCAGAACTCTAATGAACAGATGATACAGAAAGAAAAACAATAATATAAGTGAATATAGACACATCATACAGAATGAACTTAACAAAATACTCCCTCCGTCCCAAAATGAGTGTTGTATTCCTTTTTAAGAAAAACTAAGGAGAAGTTGGCTAAAGGTAGACATTTACCCGTGTAGGCGTGTACCATGTGTTTTAACAAGCTCAACGGATTCTAACTAACATATTATGGAGATGTTAATTCATGCAAAAATAAGTCAAATTTTATAAATATAAAAATGACAGCTGCCAGAACGGGGAACTCTTGTACTATACTTACAAAAATAACTCTTGGAAAAGTGATATCTAATTAATCTAACACACTAAGAAGTTCATTGTGTGAAAGAAACGCACCTTTTTGATGACCCGCTACTTGATGCGGCCTGCTATTATACTGATTATTATTGCTCGGTAATCTGCTAGTCATGCTGGGGATAACTGATTCCGCATGTGTATCTTGGTCAGTCTTAGAAATTGCAGTAAAGGGTCGAAATGATTCTGTAGTGCTATCTCTTCCCCCAACTGAATTTGAGAAAGAACTGCTTGGTGAAGACAAACGCTTATTAGTGTTCTCAGAGGGCTGACGGCGAACACCTACAACCCCAGCAGAGGATCTAGAGTCAGGTGATGGAACATGAACAGGATCTGTAGAAGAGGAATAAAGACCGACAACGGAATTACTAGACGCCGACATTGCAGGATCTGATTGAGAATTGTTTGGCTTCACTGCTTGTACCCTTGAAACTGAACTTGGAACAGTAGCCCGTTTTTCTTCTAATACCTCTTTCCTATTAGTGCCACTAGAACTAGCTTCTCTAGCATGTCTTGGTTGTGACTCATTTGACCCATTAGAAGGTTGAAATCTATGTCCGCCCAACGGCTTTGAGTCTACTGAAGTGGACGTTGACCTGACACAACAACCAAAAAAATGAATGAACTAATAGCTCAAGAATGAAGTAGAGTATGTATGCATAATCTTAAGTTAAAAAAACAATTCCAAAGAGGTATATACCAATGTCTACATATATGATTGTATCATATAAAAAAATAGATTCACCTTTACTCAGCTACACCTTTAAAGATCAATTTCTAATTGAGATTATTTCAAAGCATATATGTTTTACTTCCTTATTTCTTTTCTAAATTTGATTTAATTAACTTTTACTCAAACTTCCAGTTACAACCTCCTGGGCGTCAAAGTTTTCTACTGTTCGCCTCTTTTCCCATTTTCTTAAGTAAATCCTAGCATATGCACGTAGGTGCACTTTACTTGAAAATTATACCATATCTGCATTTAAAATATTTACTCTTTTCAGATTCCATCTTTAATTTGGACCTTTTAGGGAAAAGTTGTTATAATGCCAACATTACCTACACTGCTTCAACATGTAAACATACTCGCATGGAGCAAGAATACATGTGCATAACAATTTACTAGGAGTTATCAGTGTCATTATCATTCTACCATTAAACAAAAATGCTTCAGTGATAATTTCAGTAAGTTTAATAGAATTTGAAACTACAGCATAGTAAATTTTCCAATAAGAAAAATGCTATTCTTGACAATAACATGGGAAAGATTATAAAAGATCTTCACATATATAAGATGAGAAAATAGCAGAAAAATATAGAACAATAGGGTATCAAGAAGACATACCCCTTTTCAGAAGGGTTTAACACCACTTCCTCTTTAGAGGGGGTTTGTGACAAAGCAGGCTTCACTTCCCCATTAGTATTCTGGTTAAGACGATTGTCTCTCACAACACGGAATTCTCTGATAACTCCTGCATCTATTAAACCTCATATGTCAACTAAAAGACCATAAAAAATGCATGTTACAAAAAGAACCAATATCAATAAATACAACAGGATCTTTTTTTTTTAAGAATACACTGACAGCCAGAACTTGGAAAATGGCAATGAGAAGGTAGGATTGGAATGCCAACAAATACATTGGAATTTTCAGATAGAGTGATCACTGGACACTTTAAATGAGAATGAGAAGTGAGGATATCTACAACTCTGTATAGAAAGTGGATTGAATAATATCAAATATAAATAAATATGAAGTTTTAGTACTCTGGTTACAATTAGTACTAAGGGGACTCAAAAAACAAAAATACTTAGTTGTTGTACCTTAATCATGCCTACATATGAGGACTTTTTTAGATAATAAAATATTACAATCAAATCATTTTTCTACCTATATGGCTATATATACATTTTACTAACTTATATTTCTGAAAGAAAATCTAAAAGTTACCAGAGACAAAGCATGGGTCACATAAAGGAATACAGGCATAAATTAGAGGCCTGAATGACTTGAGCAGAACTACTGTCATAGTCATTTTGCAACAAATTAATTGTTCAGACCGAGGGTAAGAAGCACAGCACAAGCTAGTCAAGAAATTCTGGCCACTCTAAATACATAAGCAAAATATCCTTGTTTCCATGTCACACCACACAAACAGAGGACAGAACATTAGAACAGCAATGTATGAACAATTGACATATGTTAATTACCAGGTACTGAATTCCGAGTATAGGAGCCTCTTCGAGCATTGCGATCAGGAAATGCATTATATTTCATTCCACGGCCACCGCTCTCAGCAGGGCGATCAGGAAATTTGTTAGATTTAATTCCCTGACCAGCATGCTCAGCACCACGATCAGGAAACTTACTATATTTCGCTCCTTGATTGGCGTTTTCAGCATTACGATCGGGAAATTTATTATACTTTGTTTCTTGACCAGCATTATCAGCATTGCGATCAGGATATTTATTATATTTCATTGATTGACCAGCATTATCAGCATTCTGATCAGGATATTTATTATATTTCATTGTCTGAGCAGCATTCTCAGGTCGTTTTCTTGGATCTGCAGAAACCTTGTATCCCATACTCTGAGGCCATAAGAATATTTATGTGTTATTAAATGCTAAAAAATATAAAACAAAACAAACAAGTAAATGCAGGACAATACCTCTTTCTTCTTGTCCCTCTTGCTCTTCACTTCATGAAATGGATCTGAGTGATAAAACAAGGGTAAGCATAATAAGAGATTGCATTTGAAACATGGTAAAGAAAAATGAAAGAACCGCTCACTCCATTGTGCATTAGAACTTTGAGATTGAAGAAAACGCAAACAAATAGTGATAACCAATTTCAAAGTCAATAGAACAACTCAAGCTAATAATCAACTCCTACCTATCAAAAGCTACTAACAACAATCCCCAAAGAATAAAAGGTTATAACAGAATTCAGAGTTCATATAGAACCTCCCAAGCTCATAATCAACGCCTAACAACCAAAACCCACCAAAAATATCAACAACAAAAAAGAAAAACATAGGCACCCTTGCAAATTGGACTTAGGAAACAATATGTGTCCAACATGGTTAGCATTATACATTACCATGACTTCTCAAAAGACCACTCTCGGGACCCTTCAATGCAAGTGTGGTAAATTTACTACAACTTTAACTAAAAAGGGTTTTGACATTTCACTCCTAACTCAACAAAACTTCACATTTACAAGAAACTTAAACCCCACACTAAAACTAAATGAACTTGAACTGAAAAGATAAACGAACCCTTAGTTTCAACAGCTAAACCAACATCTCTATCTGCACAATTGCAACCGAAACTAAATTACTGGGAATCGAACCAATTCATTGCACAACCAGTTTGTTTAGCATTGTACATTTAAGTGAGACTTCAACAAACCACTCTTGGAACCTTCCATGCAAGTATAGTCAATACACCAGTGCAACAACTTAAAAGGGTTTGTTATTTAGCTCCTAAATCAACCTCACTTCGGAAAAACCAGAAACTTAAGCTCCACAACAACAAAATATGAACCAAAATTGAACAACGAAAAATCAAATTTTTGATAGCTAAACCAAACCACAAGCTCTATACTCTATGTGCACCGAAATTAAATTACTCGTAATTGAACAAGGTCAATAATGAACAACCAAAGTCGCTCCAAAATAAGTGAAATAGCGATAATAGCAACGTCAATTACTCCTAGATCAGCATCGCTTCATATTAACAGGAAACTTAAGCACCACTCACACAGTACAAACTTGAACTAAAAAGAACAAACAAAATCTCAAATTATAGCTCTACCTACATAATTCCAATCAAAACTAAACTAATCAAAATCCAACAAAGTCATTAATGCACAAACAAAGTCACTCCATAACCACTATGCTCCAAAAATAAGTGAAACAGCTAAAATTGCAAAGTCAATTACTCCTAAATCAACCTCGATTCATGTTAACAACAAAATTAAAACTAAAAAAACAAAAACAATCAAAACCTCAAATTTTCAACAGCTAATCCACCCACAGCTCAACGTGCACAATGACAGTCAAACAAAATCGCTCCAAAACCACAATGCAAACACCAATGGCTCAAAAATTCACCGAAACGGTAAAAAAAAACCGACCTTGGAGAAGCAATTTCTGAGCAGTCTCGTTAGGGTCCATGTTCGTCTCCTTGAGAGCGATGTAAATTTCGGCATCAGAATGGTTCGTCGCGATTTCTTTGATGCTCTGTATGGTGTTGCGCATTTGGGCAGAGAGTACCGGAGACTCGCTATCGGTTCGCGAACCAGATACCATTATAGGTATCGACGATGACGATAATCGAAAGGACGAAAATGCCCCCGGAGTGTGTTTATATATGTACTGTATGTATAGGTTGCAATCAGAGACTGTACGGTTAGGGTTTGCAATTCAGAGAAAAAGAGGGTTTAGAGAAGAAGAAGACGATGAAGAAACAGAACAGAACGGCTCTTAGAGAGAGAAAGAGAGGGTTTTGAACTGTGTTTTGACCGTCAACGACTTTTTTTTGCAAAAATCGAAAATTGGGACTTGTGGAATTACGATTTTGCCCTTGAAGTTGGATAACTTGAAGGGCATAACCGTCAATTGAATAGAATAACTTTTCAAAAAAAAAAAAAAACGTGAAAAATAGTTTCTTCCAATTAACCAACCACATTTTTAACCACTACAAGTGTTTATTACTTTCACGTAGAGCAGGCAATTTAGATATGAGTTTGTGGGTTCTCATAAATCTAATCTAATTATATATCGAACTGATTCAACCAATTTTTGAGTAGGTTCGGAAAAACCTTATAAAAAATGTATCAAATGTACATTAGAAAAATGTATAAGAAATGACATTTGAGGGGCAGGTGATGAACAATGGTGTTTGTAGGTGTATTTTTTATGGTGATTGCTCACCTTCAGTTGTGATGGATGCTTGTATGATAGGCGAATTAGAGTGAAACCAGAGAATATGTACGTTGCATAAGCCTCCAACATAATAGTACTAGTGAAATAGGAGGTGTGTGAGTGAAAAGAGATTTCGGAATCAATCTCCACTCAACACGTTATTGGTGGTGGTGGTATAAGAGACCACTTTAATACAGTTACGTGTCAAAAGTCCTAGGATATGATTAAGAGACATTGTCTCTTCCTAAATACTATTAGTTCTTTGTATATATACGTTGCAACGACATAGATATGAGCACGTCTTGAGCTGTAGTAGGTAATGACCAATCATACACGATAAATAAGATATTTTTAAATTGTCGAACGAATGATGATGGTCTCTTCAACAGTGGATGCCCTCGTTGGCCGTGAGGTATAGTAGGCAATAACTCATTCTAATTTAATAAGCAACATATATATTTTTAATTATTGAATTGACGATGACATATCCTAACTTAATAAATAACATATTTAATTTTAACTTGAAATTTTATCTGATCTTATGTCGAATTGATTAATTATTCATGAATAGTTTTATTCTGTCTTTTTATTTCAATTTATACTAAAGAGTTCCTAAGCAGCTTCGCATACTCGCGGTTGGCATCTTTAAGTCGTTTTACCGCATTCAAACTAATCCCCACTCATCCCATTGTCAGCATACTAAACGGTAGGGACTGGCCCAAGAGTTTTTTCCTTCTGTCTTTTGTTGTACAACACTAACGATACTACACATACAACAGAGTACACAACTACACTAACGATGAGATGGTGATGGATGACCGTGTCCGTGTGCCCGTCTCCGGCGAACACCAGCTCGACGGACACCACAACCGCTTGTCCGAAGCCGATTCCGGTGGCCTTGACCATTCCTAAGCTATCACTCGGATCCACAAGCTTAGCAAACGAAAGAGCCGTTGCACCGAACGACCCGTACAAGAAAACAGACGACAAAGAGCCCAAAAAAAGTACAACGTTGAGCGACACGGCGTGCATGCACAGCTGCGCGAAAAATGACACGGCGTGCCCTCCGTTTCCGAGAGGGACCAAGAACCAGCCCAGAGCGAGTTACACCATTCCGAGGACATATGCGTCTATGACGGCCACGGTGGGGTCCGTCACCTCCCCGCACGCGCGGTGTATGCGCACGACCATCACGAGCAAGCAAGACGAGGAAATGGCGCAAACGACACCAACGGCGACTCGGAAACTTCTCCCTTGGTGCCGCCGTGTGGAGGCGGCCAGGGCATAGAACGGGCATGCCATCGCAAAAGCTACGTTTATCACGATCTTCCCGGAGAGATAAGTTGAGCGAACGAAGGGGTAGAGGAAGACGGCGAAGAGGACGAGCGTCGACATGGCGAACATAGACTCAGAGCTTGGAATAGGGTTTAATGGTGGATTAGGGTTCATCATGAGAATATGAGATCAAGAGAGAGAAATGGGTTGGGATGTGTGTGTTTATAAGCAAGTGTAGACAATAAGGTTATGGTTATGATTTTACTATACATACTATTCACTTAAATAGGTAAAGCAATCTAACCCGAACCCAGCAGAGACTCGACATCCTCGACCCTAACGAGGACCTGAACCCCGACGTGTCATCTTCGTGAATAGCTCTGTCTCGACATGTCGTGTATCATGGGATAGATCCGCATTAATTTAATTACTAGAGCTAACGATATATAGAGTCGAGACACGACAAACGAAGTGAATACGCCACAAAAAATGTGTGTTTGAACTCATATGTGTTGTATTTATATCGTATTCGTTTTGAGTCTCAAAAACACGCACATTTTAAGGATATGTGCAAAATTATAAAAGGAAGAGAGGTTATGGAAGTATGTGGATTTATCTTTATCTCATATGATTTTATCTTTCTTTGATTAACTTTTGAATTTGAATTTGATATAATTTGAATTTGGTTATAAGTTACAAAAGAATCATATAAATTCTTAGAAAGATAGGAGCCAAATTCAAAATATGAGCTAAATTTTAAATGAAACAAAGTCATATTTTAAAATTTTGCATTTGTGTGTGTTTTAGTTCCAATTATTATTATTATTATTATTATACACATTTTTAATGGATAGCGTTTGAACGAGATCTACGTACGATTAGGAAACGCAAAACTGTTAATTTGAATTCAATCGTCTGGTACTCGAAACAACTCGACCCTATTATTTATGGTTTGTGTTCTATATATTAGATTGTTCGAAATTTGAGTTGGACTGATTTTAATATGTTTCATTCATAAAAGATGCAACATGGGCCGTACAAAATCACTAAAATTACACATTTTACCTTCAAAATCAGGACTCAACTCCTTTGGACTAAATTCAATTTTTTTTTTTAATAAACATCAAAACAACGATACTCGAAACTCATCAACTTTTATTTCTTTTGCTTATTTGGGTTGCATAAAATTGTTTAAGTTAGATTTTCTTATTCCAAACACACATGTATTTGGAACTCAAGCTATATTTTTAAACCGACTAATTTTCAAATTGAACCAAATCGAGTTCAATTTATAAAATTACAAATTTAATTGAATAAATTTGAAGAATAAATATTTTCAATTCCTAACTCTGAAAAACTCAAACTCAACTTAAAATTCGAATTGCGGTAGAATCTTCCGCCACCATACATTGAGTTTCAGATAATACCTGAACATCGAATAAAACATATCCACGTGTCAAGATCATACCAGCCCATTCGTTAGTGGGACCCACCGACAGCACGTACCAGCCAATCACAATCCATCTACCGAAAAGATCCTCACTGACCAGTCAACTCTCTTCAGTCTTACCGGTAAAGCTAAAACCAGAATCCATATCACCCTGTTTGTTTCCCAAGAAAATCAAACACAACTTTCTCGGGAAAATAAAACCAAAATTCAATCCTCGAAGCGCATCGTAGCCACAATACTGTAAATGCCTCTGATTCGCCGGAAAAAGGCCGCCGACAATGACAAAGACAAGCCGCCGAGCTCAGATTCGAAGCTCACCAGAGAAGCGAGCGAAGACGAAGACGACGACAACAAAACTCACAGCAGCAGCAAGAAGAAGAGCTTGGCGAAGAGGACGAGCTCGCCGGAGAGGAGGAAGTGGTCGTGCGTTGACAGTTGCTGCTGGTTTATCGGCTGCGTATGCGTAACGTGGTGGCTCTTGCTGTTCCTGTACAAGGCGATGCCGGCTTCGTTTCCTCAGTACGTGACGGAGGCTATTACCGGACCATTGCCGGACCCTCCCGGCGTGAAGCTGAAGAAGGAGGGGCTGACGGCGCACCATCCGGTGGTGTTCGTTCCCGGAATCGTGACCGGCGGGCTCGAGCTCTGGGAGGGGCGTCAGTGCGCGGAAGGACTCTTCCGGAAGCGGCTGTGGGGCGGCACGTTTGGGGAAGTGTATAAAAGGTTTGTGAAACACTGTTTTAGACTTGTGATTTACAGTACTTGAAGCTATAGTGTATGAATCTATGTTGTGTTGTTGTTTTGTAGTATGTGTTTGTGATGGGACTTTAGGTTTTTGGCTTGATTTGGAAGAGAAAGTGATGAACTGTTGAATATGTTTTAGACTTGTGATTTACAGTAATTGAAGCTATAGTGGATGAATCTATATTGTGTTGTTGTTTTACAGTATGAGTTTGTGATGGGAGTTTGGGTTTTTGCCTTGATTTGGAAGAGAAATCGATGAACTGTTGAATAGATTAGGATGGTTTGATACAAAAAGAGAAGAGTGTGACGACTGATTACTTTGTTATTTGTGGTAAATAGGTTTTGATACAAATGGTTTATTTAGTTTTCGTGCATAAATCTTTGATCAACGATTAACTTTCCATTTAAAGGTGGAGAGTTGAAGTTGGCTTTTGGTGCTAAGAATGGGAAGATATGGTCAAAAGCAATTGTTTAATTTTGTTAGTAGCTGGCTCTGTTAGATATGGATTGTTTAATTAAAGTGCACAACTGGTTGTTTATTGAATTACTTACCTTTAAAGGTAGAGAGACAAAGTTTGTGTTTGATGTCAGGAATTGAAGGAAATTGCAAAATGGTGTTGTTTGAAAACTAAGCAATGGATTAATTTTGTTAATAGAAGGGTTTGCATGATATAAATTGTTGTATTAAAGTGCAAAAATGATTGGTTGTTGATACATAGAATGGTAGGAAATGGTAAAATGGTGTTGCATTAATTAAAACTAAGCAATGAGTTAATTTTGTTAATAGTGGGCTTTGTAATATATGGTTTGTTTGATTAAAGTACAGTCTTAAAATCAAGCTTGTGTTAATTTTGTTATTGGCAGATTGTTTTATAATGAGCCATTAGAAGATTCACAGACTAATTGTTTTTCCTGAATTGACTTCAGTTTGGAACTAGAGACATTGCAGGCGCTTACTTGTAAATAGATTAAGGTCCATGCATATAATTGGTCATTTCATGAGAAATTTCTTGTTGCTTGTTCTGGCAAGTAATTTATGTATAATTCATTGCATGAATAAGTGATCTTTCATAGGGGGAAAATTATATGGACATGTGTGCACTTGTTCGTGGACTATATTACCCTCATGCTTGTTTGGGGTATAACTGAATAGATGTAGCAATGCATTTGAAGACAGCCAGAAATGAAAATCAAAAGGAAAAACAATTGATTGTAGTTTAAAATTTTGAAGTCCTAGTACGTAACATAACTTTAAATTTGCTTATGGGGTAACTGATAAGCTTTGTTGGCAATTGGGTTAAAATTCAGTAAGATATACTTACTTATATTATATATGGCAGGAATTGATTCCTTGATGCAGGAGAAGCCGAGATGCATTCTTCGTGACTGTTCCTTGTTTGTAATATTGGCTAGAAAGTCACTGTTAGCCATGCCCATATGGATTAGATAACTTTTACATCTCTAAATGTGTTAATAACTCAATGCAGTGAAACCAATCTCTTTTAGATTCTTAGAATCACATTTTTTAACACAAGTGAAAAAATGCAGTGTGAAAACTACTTAAACCAGAAGAGGCATACATATACTCTAATGGGTCAATGACATTGTTCACATTGGCGGGGGTACTGGGGTTGCTGGTTCTTATCTGATACCATTTCCAGGTCTCGTAGATTTTAGAAGTGCACTTAACTTATGAATTTCCTCTACTGCTTTTGACAATTGGCTGACAAATCCTTTTGCTTGATATTTTGCAGACCTTTATGTTGGGTAGAACATATGTCACTTGATAACGAAACTGGATTGGATCCTTGCGGTATAAGAGTAAGGCCAGTTCCTGGACTTGTGGCTGCTGATTATTTCGCCCCGGGTTATTTCGTATGGGCAGTTATGATTGCTAATTTAGCTCAAATTGGTTATGAAGAAAAAACCATGTATATGGCTTCATATGATTGGAGACTTTCATTTCAAAACACTGAGGTATTATTTAACTTCTCTATTATGTACCTTTTTTCATTTTAAGTTTCTACTGCTTGCATGAGTTTGGTTTAATATTTTGTTTATACTTATCAGGTACGGGACCAATCACTAAGTCGTATGAAAAGTAACATAGAACTGATGGTTGCTACAAATGGTGGGAAAAAGGCTGTCATTATTCCTCATTCAATGGGCGTTTTGTACTTTCTACATTTTATGAAGTGGGTTGAGACACCAACTCCAATGGGTGGTGGCGGAGGTGCAGATTGGTGTTCTAAACATATTAAGGCAGTGATTAACATTGGTGGACCATTTTTAGGTGTTCCAAAAGCTATTTCTGGGCTTTTCTCTGCTGAAGCCAAGGATATTGCAGTTGCCAGGTATGCAGTTTACCTCTCAATGTTGTAGATAAAATAGTATCTTGTGATAGGTTTATGTCACGATGAGTTTAGTTTTGCAGTAATGATCTCTCTCTAGTAGGTGATCAAATGTAATTGACTAAAACAAATATGATTCCGAAGAATCTCTCGTAACCAAAACTGTAGATTAAGTTCTTGATGTGGTGTAATGGATTAGTTATTGACCTTACCAATTACTTATTTTAATAAAAAAAAAAAAAAAAATTCATACAAGGGTACTTGACTTGTATGTGATGAATATTCACGTTATCATTCACATGCAGGGCTATTGCACCGGGTTTTTTGGACAATGATATATTTCGCTTACAGACACTACAACATGTAATGAGGATGACGCGGACATGGGATTCGACTATGTCAATGATACCAAAAGGTGGGGATACTATTTGGGGTGGTCTTGATTGGTCACCAGAGGGTGGCTACGCGCCTAGCAAGAAAAAGCAAAAAAAAAATGATAGCCAGACCGTCAGCCAAAATGAGACTCCAGTTCTGGCTTCTGAAACAAAAAATGTAAATTATGGAAGAATCATATCTTTTGGGAAAGATGTGACTGAGGCTCGTTCATCTGAGTTTGAGAGGATTGACTTCAGGGTAAGACTACGTACATACTTTACTTGCAACAAAAAAAAAAAAAAAGTTCTTGAGAAAGGAGTTGCAAAAGTGTCTCTTAAAGCCTAATGGTCACTTCCTAAGATCATAGAATACAGATATATATTTAATCATCAAAGTAAACGTAAGCAAATTTTGGGGATTAGGTCCCGTCTCTAGTTGTATTTTATTGATGACCCTTGTGTTCAAATATCTTTTCTAGTCAGCTTAACAGCAATATATTGTGCAGATGTTTTACAATATACTTTTAGTTTGATTTTGTGCTAAAGAATAAAATCAGTCCTTTGGAGGTCCGTATATTGCTACATGCTTGATGTTGGTTTCGTTGTCATTGTGCTTACTCTTTCTTCTTCTTTTTTTGTTATGCTCAGAACACTATTAGGACTCGTAGTGCTGCAAACATTACCTGTGGTGATGTTTGGACAGAATACCACGAAATGGGAGTTGGGGGTATCAAAGCTATTGCAGAATATAAAGCTTACACTGCTGGAGAACTTGTGGATCTGCTTGATTTCGTTGCCCCAAGGATGTTGGCACGTGGCAGCGCTCATTTCTCTTATGGAATTGCTGATAACTTGGACGACCCAAAATACAAACACTACAAATATTGGTCAAACCCCTTGGAGACTAAGTGAGAACCTCCAAACTTGGCTATTTCAAATCCTATAAGCTTTTAACTAAGGTCTTTCGTCATGTTTGAATTATGACCTTTTTGGTCATGGAAATGGCTTGAAATGGAATCCCATTCCCATCTGTTTTGGTCGGTAAATGATATTCATAATACTTGCTTATTTGGTATACAACTCCTCTTCACTAATCACTATGTATGCTTTGTGGAACTAAATGATAAGTTGGTGAATATCAAAAGCATGAACTGATATGGCTTAAATGAGGGTGGATTAATTATATACATGTCTAGACTCTAGCCTGATCTTGCTACTGATATTTCAAGACCGCAAAGGTCGATTCTTCCAGCGTTGCAAATTCTGTCATTCAGGAAATGGCTTGTGCAATTGTTCAGATATGCCTTATTGATCTGAAGACAGATCACTTTGTTTAAACTCCAACTTTCCAATTATCGTAGTGAATTCAGTTCACTATTTGATCAATTTTTATGAAATCTCAATCCTTTTTTATAGGTCATTTTTGTTGTTTTGTTCAATGTGTTGTTTCGGTTCAACATCTCTGTCAGTTTGTGAGATAGCATCGCATGAAATTTTCTATTTGCAATGTTCAGTCATTTGATAACTCACTGTTTGACCACTGTTGACCTATCACTCTTGTTCTGCAGATTACCAAAAGCGCCAGACATGGAAATTTACTCTATGTATGGTGTTGGTATACAGACTGAAAGAGCTTATGTTTACAAGTTATCGTCTTCTCCCGAATGCTACATTCCATTTCAGATTGATACTTCTGCCGATGATGAAGATAGTGGCCTGAACGATGGAGTGTATTCTGTTGACGGGGACGAGACTGTCCCTGTCTTAAGTGCAGGCTTCATGTGTGCTAAAGCTTGGCGCGGAAAAACCAGATTCAATCCCTCGGGTATACGAACTTACAATCGGGAGTATGATCATTCTCCTCCTGCTAATTTGCTAGAAGGCCGGGGCACTCAAAGTGGGGCTCATGTTGATATAATGGGGAATTTTGCACTGATTGAGGATATTATGAGGGTCGCAGCTGGGGCTACCGGAGAAGATTTGGGAGGCGATCAAGTTTATTCTGACATCTTCAAGTGGTCTGATAAGATTGACTTGCCGCTATGATCTCAACTGGTATGTACTTAAACTTGTGTTTTTATCGTAGACAACATATCACTAGAATTCATCCGCAAACCGAATATGTTGTATATCCTTAACTTGCTGATATGTTGTGACTTTTGCATACAGATACTTTCGTTTTGCATTTTAACAACATCTAACTTTTTCGTTTTTACATATGCAAACCGAGACAATCTTTTCTTTGACCCAAATACCATTGAAATGCTGATATAGTGTGATTTTGCTTTCAAATTCTATGACTTTGTATTTAACAACCAGAAACTCTTTTTTCATTTTATCGGCAAATCGAAAAACATTCTATGTTTACCCCAAATACTGTGTAAATGTTGATATGTTGTGATTATGCATTCTGATTCTTTTCACTCTTTATGTATCAACCTGTAACCCCTATTTCTTTATTTCCTCTGCAAACCAAAACAGTGCGTCTTTAACCCGAATACTACACAAGTTTCTGGCATGTTATGATTTTGAATTCAAATATATTACCTTCGCATTTAGCATCCAGCAACTCTTTCTTCATTTCATCTGCAAACCAAAACATAGTGGATCTTATATCCCTAACACAAAATGCTGATTAGTTGTGATTTTGCATTCAGATTCTTTACCTTCGCATTTAACAACCAGCCACTCTTTCTTAATTTCATCATCAAACCGTAACATATTGGATCTTTATCCCTAGCACAAAATGCTGATATGTTGTGATTTTGCATTCAAATTTTCACTTCACATTTAACATCAAGCAACTCTTTCTTCATTTCATCTGCAAACCGAAGCATATTTTGGATCTTTAACCCTAAACTACACAAAACGCTGGTATGTATAACAACTGGCAAGTCTTTCTTCATTTCATCTGCAAACCAAGAATACTACACGAAATGCTGATATGTTATGTTTGAACAACTCGCGTCTCCTTCACTTCATCCTCAAACTGAAACATATTGGTAGCGTTTTGATTATAGTTTTTGTTCAATAACCATCGAGAATGCTCCATTCTAGATTCTTATTTCCGTTCCAATTTTTTTAATCTCCGCATGCTGCCATTTTATATTCAAGCTGAATACCATTGGAATGTAATGTTGTGATTTTGCAATCAGATCTTCACTTTTGGAGTGTAATTGTATCTTCCTGCCTTTTCTATTTTTTTTGCAGTAAAATCCTTTTAGATGCACATAGACATAGTGGAGTCTATGGCTTTTGGACAAGCTGGTTGTAAGCTGTCTATGGCTTTTGGACAAGCTGGTTGTAAGCTGAAACCACCTTGGTGGATTTGTGTAATTTGTAATATTTTCTTTTATGATTATCATTGTGAAAAGTAAAAAAATCCATTCTCATTTTATAGTAATTTAATTAATAAGTTGTCTTTAGCAGCATATTATAACGGCCTGAAACTTCTTAAACCGTTTGGCACTTAGTTCCAACTAAGTTAGCCTTACATCTGCGAAAACATTGGCAGACGAGAAAGGGGAAAACAGCAATGAATGGAAATAAAGCACACTTCTATTATGCAAAGACAGATTACAAAGAGCTCGGATGGTTTGAGCAAACCTAGCCCTCCCTTATTTTTACAAAAGACCTAGCTAATTGGACGGCTGAGATTAAAAGTACTAAAGCACTATCCAACGGCTAAGATTAACTATTTAGAGTCTCTTCAAAAGTCTGCAGGGCTCTAGAGAGTTCTTAAGAATGATGGAAACTAAAGAGGATGGGTTGGGCTTGGGCGGTTTGGTTAGGATTAGCCCAAGACTTGGGTAGATTGGGCCCAAAAGTATGCGGGCCGCAACAATGTGCCAAGGTATTAGTTGTAGATCTAACAATTCGGGTTTTGGACCGGGGTAGAACTATTCCAAAAGCGATCCATTAGACGTACTAGTTGTGGATATAGTTCATGGGTCGCATTAGATTGTGGGTTTTACGTATAAAATATGTATGTGAGTATAGCCGGTAATTCGGGCTGTAGTATTAAAATGGGCGGGGTAAAAAAAATATGTGTTTAATGTTCATCGACACTTAGTGGAAAATGATAGGATTGATAAAAAATTGCAAAATATGAAGGCGAGAGTTTTTTTGGCCCGCATTTGAATTGTGAGCTTTGTTGCGAGATGCAGATTTGTTTGATCTAACCCACAATTATATCATGTTGAAATCGACCTAGTAACCCAAACTAAAAAAAAATATATTGGTTGAAATTCGGACCCTTGATTACAGCTGAAATTTCAAGTTTAATGTTAGGTTGAAAGGGCCTAACCTGTGCTATAATCACTACTAGGTGCAATTTCGAGTTTGCAGTATGAATATACAAATTTGTTTGACTCAAATTGAGAATCAATCGGCCCTATGTCGTATTACCTAGAGCGCACAAAATCGTAGGTTAGATTTCAAGGAGTCATAGATTCAAATCGTTGTTTCTATTTTTTTTTACCGAAAAAAACAACTTTTATTAATACTCAAATATTGAAATACATTAGATAACCTAACGTATCCAGTCTAAACCAGACATAGACGTATAAACCAAAACAAACTCTAACTCGTATATCGCTGATTTCTAACAATGTAGAGATACTAATAGTCCCTAGAACTGCCAATGGCACCAAACAGAAATAACCAGACATCTGGATCCTAACACGAGACTCGGAAAAGGCTAATTTAGAACCATCTCTCAGCGAATAATACCCACCCGGCCTATACCCCCCCAACTAGGGGTCTTCTTCTACTGTCACTGGTCAACCTCTTCCACTACATCATCTATTCCTAGGACTCATTTTCCTAGGCGAGCCTTATCATTTTGGCTCGCCGGTTCTTCATTCAAATTTGCAACCTTACCTCCTTCAGCTGTTCGCCTACGCTTCCCATCCAGCAGTGTCTTCTCATCCTTTTCCCCCCATTCGTCCACACGTTCCTCTGTAATCGCAAGGCCTATATCCATGGCACTTGCTTCTTCACTCCTCTCATCCTCCTCCAAGAGCAACCTAACACCAACGTTCCTCCCATCATTTCTTCTAGGGGCACGCAACCATAAACCATACACTCTCTCCTTCCTGACCTCAGGGTGACTTATTAGCCCCTTGCACTATGGGTCCCCATGTTCCATGATGCCATAGTAAAAAAAAGTGTTGCAATTTTTCATATTTGAACAAGATCCATGACCACATACCTCCAATGGGTTTCACACGCCATCGGCATTTGATAGGTTTGTGCACATCCATTGTCACTTGAATCCGCATATAGGACGTCTAGTCTTTGTAAAATTGAAAGGATCCATCTCAACGTACCTCCTAATAGTCCCCAATACTCTTGCAGACTCTCTTAGTGCGGAACCCTTCCGGTAGATTGTGCAGTTGAACCCATAAGCATAGCTCGGAAAGATCCACCTTTGCCGGAACCTTGCTCGGTTTCATTATATTGCAAAGTAGGGTTTGGTGATTGAAATGTCATGGCCCTCATTCCACCACTCTATTTGCATTGACATCATGATGGAACTCAAATACAAACTTATGCTCAAGAGTATCAAGGGGATCATCGACCACCTCCGTAGTCCTCATCTTGGCAGACGGCTTCCATGTGGAGGCCAATGCCATCATGTGACGTATCGCTTCAAAATTGATTACTGCTTGGGTCAAAAATCGAATCACAACTCTCCATTTTGGGCCTCTGGGCCGTCCCCCCGGACGTCAACTTCAAGCCTCCCTCCAGATTCAGCATCTCCATTTCCCGGCTCACCATTTCCGCCATTATCTTCTCGATTCATTTTAGATCTCAAACCCGGAAACCCCCTGTATGCTCGCCGAGTCCCTCCGAACACCACAAGCCCCGAACATGTCTTTCTCCGATCTGATTCGCGGCCTAGTTTCGGCCTTTGTTCACTACCGTTCCTTCGCACACAAAACATGCCCTTCGTCTTCCCCTCAGTCCGACCGTGCGGAGATGAACCAGTGGGTTGTCGGCCGTGCGGAGGCGAACCAGTGAGTAGCCGACCGTGCGAAGGTGAACTAGTGGGTCATGACGAAGCTCGCAAGAGATCAGGTTCGTTGATACGACGAATACGTTCAGTCCGGAATAGTTCAGGGCTCAAGCTGCGGCGAGCACGGTCGGCACCTGTGGTAGAAGGAGTACCTCAAGAGGTGAGTCAACCAACAACTCAAGTGATCGATCCATGAGATCGAAGAAGAACATGATATAGATATGGAGAACCAAGAATCAGGGTATGACGAAGCTGAAGCACTGAACATATATGCAAACCAGACTAGAAGATATCATACAACAGATCATCGATCTCTCGGATCAAGCCAATAGGGAGTTGAGGGCGTCATTCGCCAATCCGGACGGAGACGTGGAAGCTGCGTGTGCAAGGCAAACGAGGATTCAAAGGTTGATGCTGCAAAAGTTCACCGATCTCCTCGTGCTGCGCTCAAGGACAAACATGAGTTCATGTTTGATCTCGTACGTCTCTAATTGGGATTGGGGCCTTCTTTTACTGGCATTTGTGCATGGAATTAGAGACTGAGAACCACTTGCAATTGGATTAATTTCAAGTCATCTTTTTTGGTGACCGGTCGGTGCTCATATGCATTGTTTCCAATCTATATACAGAGTTTGCTCCAAATTAAAAGGTATACCCTGTCACCTTAATTTGTATGATTACAACACTGATTTCCAAAGAGGGCCGTACGTGTTCGCACACTACCTAACCTTCGCTTTACAAAGAGGTTCCCTATACTTCAGTGTGTAAGCAGCTTCACCACTGCGCCAAGGCTCACTCTATACGCATGCATGGTTTCTCTGAATCAATCAACACAAATTCACATTTCATATTTGGTTGACAAATCCCTCCTCACAACCCTAACTCTTGCAATCAGGTTCCGAGACTCGAGCATGTAACTTCGAAATCACAGGATAACAATCTTGTCGTTGAGCCAAAGCTCACTCTCTACACGTGGATTCTTTGAACCACTCCACATGAATTTGCAACTTGTACGTGGTATGAGAGATGTCTAGACTCCTCGCTCTTCTCAAAACCTCAAAGCAATCAAAATATGAAAATTCATGGAGAAAAGTGTGGGAGCAACATAAATTTTATGTACAGGTAGTTTAGTGAAAAAGCAAACAAAATGCTCTACACATGAACTATTAGATTTTGTGCTTTTCTCATGGACTCCACATGACACATCATACATAATATATTGCACTTGTAATTTGGACTCAAACATCAATATCTTATTCACATCTTTTGCAATTGTAGATTGCAAATAACTAGAGCATGCAGTTCGAATTTCAGACAAATTTCTTGTTGAAAATGCTTAACCCGAAAGAGAATCAAACAGGACTACAATTTCGTTAAAATTTTGCGTCACATGTCGAGCTTTACAAAAAGAAATATACAGATTAAACAATTTTGTCTAACCTGCACCCACTCACTATAACTTCGACTCGAACCAAGATTTGGTCCGGTTTATTTTCCACGAGGCTTGAATCTGCCAAATTGGATCTTAATTGCTAGTTTCATACAATATAAATTCGATCGTTTTTGGATTGGATTAAGTCACACAAATTCACGCAAACTGCACATCTTACGCAAATAGACCTGAAAGTCGTAACCCTCTACACTCTACAAAATCGGGTTCGGGCTAGACACTTTCAATTTGAACCCGAAACTGAATTCCCAACTCTAAATTCTATTATGATTATCCTCATCATACAACCGTTTGATCCACCAATAAATTAACGAGCTCACCGATATATCCTACGCCCGTCCACACCAAATGACTCCGATCTCTATTTCTTAGGCCTTTGTCTACAGTGGCTTCTCTTTCGCTCTCTCTAAGAATCTCCAATCTCTCGATCACATCGAGACCTCTCCGAAAATAGAAAAAATTATACAAAAATAGAAATTTTTCATTGGTCGCTTTCGCGATTCGCTGGCCGATCCTGGATGCGTCTGATCCTCAGCGCCGTCTCAAAACCCTAATTCGACGAAACCCTAGCGGGACTGTATCCAATAAGGTACGGATCGTGTTCTTAATCGTGAATTTGTGAATTTGCTGATTTGGAATTGTGTAGGGTTTGTTTGGTTTCCGAGAAAATGAAATGGGAAGTGATAAATGTTTGGTTTTGAGTTTTGTGAAGTTTACTAGCTTTTACATTTGTATTTGCTTTGGTATGAGCTGAGAAATAGGGATTTTTGTTGTTGTTTTGTTTAAATTCATGGTTTCTTTTGCTGTTTTCCAATGGCTAATTCATGCCCTTTGTATTTAAATTACTAAAAAAATGATATCTTGCTTGGTGTTGATTTGATAGGTGGAGGTTCGGCCTTCGCTGAAACCAACTTCATTGTTGTTGCTCTAACTTGGGTCTTGGGTTTTAAGCTTTGGTTGCTCTTAGTTTGGCTTGACTTGAAAAGTTGTGTTAGTAATATTTTTCTTTGACATAGGAAGTTAACTGCATTAAGAAGCTTTATCAGGTTGCTCCTTTTGGAGAAGGTAGGGTCTTCTTCCCCTTAATGAGCATTGTATTTTCTATCAGCTATCCACCTAGCTGGATTTTGGTTGGTACATGACTTTTTTCCTTTGGTTTCTTTGCTGCCAGTGTAATATGTTTATCTTTTTTGGTATACTTGCACAACAACTTCAGCTTGTCGATCTAGTGTGTTTTCTCATTTGTGTATGGGATGGATTTTCTCATATATGGCAGTTTAGGATTCGATCTTTTATTAAATGTATGTGTAGCTTCTTTTACGCACATGTGCGTGCCTACTTTAGTGCATTGAAGTTTCTTCTTGAAGAGGGAGTAGTCAATTGATAAGATTTGCATACCATTTCCTGAAAAAAAAAATGCTCTATTTTGGAATTTTAGAGGAAGGAACTAAAATACCTTTTCTCAAGATGAAAGAGCTTTAGTAACAACAATACTGTGTGAAATCATTTGTACTGTTTATTTTCCTTTTGTTACATGACCAGCTAATTGTCCTTTTTTGTACTATACCGCTCCACATATAATAAGATATTTTGACAACCTGCTCTCTGTTACACTATATTTATCTTATTTTTTTCTTTCTTTTTTCCTAATTGTTTGGATGTACTTTAATCAATTCATCAATTGCAGTAGAGCCTAAAAGATGAACATGCAACCAGTTGTTCAGCCCAAATCTTCTGCAAATGGATTTGGACGTCGAAGGGGTGATAGAGAAATGGGCTCTAAGCCAGAGAATAAGATTCAATCTGGAAAACCAAATTCCATTAGATTGACAAATGCAGGTGAACTACTATAAACTAAAATGTTTCAATTGCTAGATGTCCTTCCTCCCTAATCTTAGTTTGTACGTTTGTATCAACAGGTAGCAAAGGTGGAGGCTATGAATGCCCTTCACGTGATCGATTAGTGTATCTAACAGCATGTCTTGTTGGACAACATGTGGAAGTCCAGGTGAAAAATGGATCTGCATTCTCTGGAATATTTCATGCAGCAAACACTGAAAAAGATTTTGGTGGTATGCCTCGTTTATTCCATTTTGCTGCCGCCACGTAGCGTTTTTCCTTTGTTGTCTGGTACCGTGACTGGTTTTAGACTTTAGTGAGTAATCATCTAGATATTCACTTGCAGAGGTTATCTTGAAAATGGCTCGCATGACAAAAGATGGTTCTTTTCGAGGACAGAAATCTTTAGTAGGTGATTCTGTTAGCAAGGCTCCTTCAAAGACTTTGATTATTCCTGCCGAGGAACTAGTTCAAGTCATAGCGAAGGTTCTGCTTCTATTATTTGTTATTTTGAATCTTACAATTTTTTTGGGACTGGTTTTCATGTGGTTATTGCATCAAATGTAAGCAATCTAATTGCGTTATTTAATTATTGGTTCCAGGATGTGCCTGTGACCCGTGATGGCTTGTCAAATGAGCTACAATGTGAAAGGCAGCAAGACATTATGTTGGATTCATTCATATCTCAATCTCGTCATGTTGAATTGGAGAGAGAGCTGGCACCTTGGGTGCCTGACGAAGATGATCCACAATGTCCTGAGTTGGATAATATATTTGACGATCCTTGGAATAGGTTGCTTACAATAACTTTCTCTTTTTCCAAATGTCTTGGTGATTGTTCTATTGCTTTAGTTACTTGTGGTTTAGCTCAAGGTTTCTACCTTTAGTTTCCTATTTTTGAAGCCTGGATCTTCCAACTGGAACAAATTGATGGTTGGTCTTGAGAAAGTATTTTTATTTGTTCATTTTTTTGGGTGCATAAAATTGCTACTTAGAAGGGATGTAAAACTAACTCGATGAAACATTTCACCAGCTAGTGCACTCACTGATATATGTAGTTAGCACAACAAGGACCAGTGGGAATGCCAAGTTTGGTGGTAGCAATAAGTGGCTAGTGTTTGATTTTTGGATAAATTGTGGCCAGTATTTCTTTTTCCATGATTTGTTTGGCCTGCGAATCTAAGATTGTAGAAGGGGACTCTTCAGAACAATTCACACAAGTAATTTTGTACAGCTCAATTGCAGTTGATATTTGCTGGTCTATCTTATAGTATATACAAGAATATATTTTTTCTTTGCAGAATTATTTTTATTCATTGTGCGTTATTTTTTTCTTTCCTTGCATTTTCAGTGGTTGATATAATTCTTATTTCACTATTCTATTAGGAGCTGGGATCAGTTTGAAACAAACAAAACATTATTTGGTGTCAAAAGCACCTTCGATGAGGAACTTTATACAACAAAATTAGAGAGAGGTCCTCGGACGAGAGAATTGGAGAGAGAAGCTTTAAGAATAGCAAGAGAAATTGAGTGTGAGGACACTCAAGATCTTCATTTATCGGAGGTGTGGTTACCCTACTTTTCCATGAACTGTTATTGTATAATCAAAATTCTATCTTCATATCTCATTTTTACTATGTTCAACAGGAACGAGGTGGTCGTTTTCATGAAAATTTTGATATTGACGAGGAGACTAGATTCTCTTCAGTATATAGGGGTAGGGGGCCTGATGACTGTGGAAATGATGAAAACGAGGACATAATGTTTGATTCGCGCAGTACAGACACCTTTGGTGCCTCTTCTTCTATCATCAACAGGCCCTTGACTGATTTCCTTAGTCGAAAGATCAGTGATGGAGCTGGAGTGTCATCAAGCTCTTTGCATGTGGTACTTACTAAATATTCAAATCTCGTAATAGAATTCAAGTGACTTTGTTAGTTTTTCAAATGCTCTCTTTGTGATCAATTCTGCTTCATTCCATGAGATTGTCTGGAGTTGTGGGCCTACTGTCAGTTAGGCTATTGTGTATGTATGAAGTATACAAATTGCTATCTGGAAGTGCTGCACATTTTCTCGGAGGTGCATTTGCTACAGTCTTTCTATATAATTAGCAATCGTCTGAGTTGACTCTTACTCATTGCACACTATTGCATTTTTATAGTTATAATGTGTGTATCACATATTACACAGTTGAAGTAGTTAGTGGTTGGCTCATGTTTTTCTCTTATATGCTCGCATGTGTGTACGCAATTTTAAGATTTTGCAGTCACAGAATCAAATGTCCTACATTCTAATAGCTACTTATTATATATGTATATGAATTTGTCCGAGCTTCCAACTTTCGTACAGTTCCTAGGTCTGTTAATGATTTGCTGTTCTGTCAAATTTAGTTAGGAGTTAGAATTAGTTACCAAAAAAAAAAAAAACTGTTGCTTAGTCATGGTTGTGTAAGTAGCTGTTCGTCTATTTAGTTCCATAATATTTCCTCCTTTTTCATATGCAGGATGAAGCTCAATCTTCTCTATCAAGCACTGCTGCAGATTCATACCGCTCTGCTTCTTACGATCATGGTAGAAATCTGACATCAGAACTTCCTTTCAAAAGTTATCCTGCTTTTGATGGCGAGAACAGGTATTATATGAGTTCTTCTAATCCTGTTAGCTTCCCTCTGACCCTCTCTTGGCAATGTTTTTGTGTTTTTGTATTTTTGTGTGCGTGGGGGTCTCTCTATTCTAAGTTAAACTTTTGAAAATTATAGGGTCAATGAGAACTTGTATAGCGAACAACATGGAGGATCTTATGATGCTAAGGGCAAGCAGACTGTGAGTTTACTTAATCTTGTATGGCACTTATATTGGGAACTTATTGGAGCCTCTTTGTTATTACTTTTTATATTTTGTTATTGATTTTAAATAATCTGTTCGATTAAATGCAGCCAGCTGAGGACACCGCAATTTCTAAATCTGACGGTGAGTCGTCTTCCTTACCAAGATGTTTTTGAAGTGAATGATTTTTTTTTTTTTTTTAAACTAACTAGTTGAGCCCCTTTAAACCCCACCCGACGCAATGAGATTTGAACCCACGACCTCCCACATGGGGATGTGTGTTCTTGACCATTGCGTCATCCCCTAGGGGACGAAGTGAATGATTCAAAATGGATATAAACCTATTCACTGTGGCGAAACATTATGATAGTAGGATGAGATACACAACTTTTTTTTATTTATTTTTATTTTTTTATACGTCCGCTTAACTTTGCATTCTTGCAAATTTTGTCTGGTAGAAGAGAATGTGTACTTCATTGCTACGCTTTCAGTATAATAGCAATATTATTTTTTGAGCAGCGTTAACCCTTTACCTTCAATCCCACATTTGATGCAGATTCTATATCCAGCTTTAAGAAAGATGATGGTGATAAAGCGGGATTATCCCCTAACGCCGTTGCATATGCTCCGTCCCGGCCTCCATCTAAGGGTAATGAAAAGTCCACTCCTAGTGAACCATCTAAGAGTTCAGTATCTAGCAAAGTGCACACTGATGCACAATCTGTAAATCCTCGTGGACGCCCTGGTAGTTCTGCATCATCTGCCTCAGATCATCCTGGTGTTCCCTCTGCTTCCAGTGCTCCTGGTTTATCGCCTAGCTCATCAATGGGTTCTTTATCTTCTGAAAAGTCAACACTGAATCCTCATGCCAAGGTAGAAACGGTTCTTATTTAAGATCTATGCATAGATGTACAAAAGGATATCATATTTATAATATGGCTTTCGTTCCTATGTTATCTATCCTGTATTCATCTAATCACTATATCTGTTCTCCATATGTTTCCTTACCTCCTTTACCTTTTGTTATCAGGAATTCAAACTCAATCCGAATGCCAAGAGTTTTGTTCCTACTCAACCTGTCAGGCCTCCATCTCCAGCGTCTGATGGTTCTTTCTATTTCCCAGCGGCTGTTCCACATATGCATGGCATGCCTGTAGGCATTGGGGTATGTTCTGCAAAGGAACTTGTTCCCCCCTACATTTTCTCAATATTTTAATCCTTCGTGTCATGTTTTTTATAGTGTAACATTTATCTCCTCTTCGTATATTTCTTGTCAGTCCATCTGATATATGTGTTGTGTATTCTTGGTATGTTTGCCCTTAGAATTTAACACACATACACACATATGTATATATATAGAGAGATGAATCTAAGCCATGATTATCTTGCCTTAGGCTAAGCCAAACCAGTAATAGTACGACACCATCAAATTTCGGTCATACCCACTCCAATATTTGTGGGCGTTGGATCCTGCATATTTTAATGTTGTGTGGTGGTATATATATATAATGTGCATATTTGGGATTTGGCAA
>JAYMTA010000262.1:0-32943 GCA_036897625.1 Pelargonium cotyledonis | reverse complement strand
AATAATTTGCTCAAAATTAAATCTACAACTTTACTTTTGCACCAAAAGCTACCGAATTATGAATTTTAAATTATTTTGCAATGAATGTATTGTTGGAGAGATGAGCCAACTTAAATATTACTTGTTACCTACGGGTAGATATTTTCACGGACAATACACGTGATATTTTTGTGCACGACAACACTTTATCATATTTATTTGTGTTCAACTATTTTCTTAAAATATCCAATAATTACACTAAACAAATACAATTACACCAAAATTATTTGTCAGCTCATACGAACTGATTCTCTTGACCTTATGGTCTGCCTAATAAATTGAGACTTTTATTTATTCTATTTGGATCTTTAAATGGATAAACACGTTCATTAAATGAATACAGAGAGAACTAAAACATCTACGAAGTAAACAAATATTCTACAAAAATAATATGATAAATGAATAGTTTAGTCAACTTATTTTCCATCCATGGAGGAAGTATCCATGTGTACATGAATGTTGACATCATCCTTGACCTCGATTAGATGATGGTGACATGTCACATCCATTCATTGATCGTTAGTGTTATGTTCTCTTTGACATATAGCGACGAGACGGGTCAAACTGGCAGCAAATGGAACATGTCAATTGAACATATTATATTTGATGAGATGTTTTTACACATTCAATTAGCAAGATAGGAGTTAGATCAATGTCTTGCGTATATTTACCAATTTGAGTGACGTCCATGAGAATACTAAAGATGTGCTTATGGAATTGTATGAACGACTCGAGAGTTGAACGCCTTTGTTTAGGTGACTCAATGATGGTATACAACACGCAATGTGGATGTCACACACCGTGTGGCATATATACTTCGGATGCTAATGGAAGCCGACATCGTGCCCTAGGGAAGCGATCAGACATCTTGAAGACTTTGTTGCTCCAATATATCGCAGGGGAGCGAGATGAATTTCTTTACCCTTTTGCTCCTTTTCGTTCGTTCTTTCACGTTTTCTTTTTCAATTTCAGAAATTGTGGCATCCCAAGCCATGGAATAATGTTGAAGGACTAAAATCTTTGACCTTAAGTTCTAATCATGATCCGTTAACATAGCAGTCGAAATACATAATTTTTATTTATGTATCATCATTACTAATTCTCTAGATTTTCATTATACCTGGTAACTTAATGGAATTTATCTTCTACTTACTTGTCTTGAACACGAAAACATGATATTTGAATGATTAGATTGTGGTTAGAAAGAAGAAAAAAACATAGCTTAGTTTTAATTACATGGTGATAATGGCAATTGTGTCATGTCACACTAACTTGTTTAAGTTATAAACTAGTCAAAGCATGACAAAACCGTCAGGAGCTATTTAATTTTCCTTTTATTGAGATACAATCAATATTGAAGAGTGTTGTGTCCATTTAGGCCAATGCTCAAAGAAAGCCAAACTTTTGCCACATTGTCTTGAACACATATAGCTGTAGCTTCTCTCAAATTCTTCACTAACACAGAGCTCTCTCTTGGCTCTTGCAATTGCATGCTCTCAACAACCACACACAGAAACACACGCGCGCACGCAGACAACACAAACCATTGGGCGTATTTGCTAAACACAGCAAACACTACAACAAGCTCTCACCTTTCTCTATGTGCATGTCACGACCGGTTACTCTTTTCCTCGTTTACTGATGATCCTCCTCGGCTCCTCCAATGGGTTCAGGTTGAATTTTGAGTCAGCTCTGTGATTGTGGCTGTGTGGAGCTGGTGGGGTTCTGGGTTTTGTTTGAATTGGGTCGTATCTGATGGGTCCTGTTCGAGGATTGAAAAAGAGGAAGAAGAAGGTCGATAATGCTTCTGCTTCTGCTTCTGTTTATGCTTGTGGGTCTTTGGAGAAAGAGGGCTCTGGTGATTGGTGGGACGACTTCTCCAGAAAGATTAATGGTATGGCTTTTTAGTCTTCTTCATTGAGATTGTTGTTGCTTGCTCTATCTGGTTGGGTTGTTTTTGTTTTTGTTATGCTTCTTAATATTGCTGATGCTGCTCTTGGTGATCATTTATGGTTATGTTAGATTTTGCTTCATTGTTTGAATTTGATTTTGTGTGAACTAATTGGGCTTGTTCTGTATCTCTTGGTCATGTTTTGTATTTGTATATTGTGAATGCATTTTGATACTCATGAGGAGATCCCTAATCTGGGTTTTAACTCATTCTTCACCTAACATTCTGGGTTGGTTTTGAATGTGAGCAAGATTGGATGTGAAATTATATATATACACAATCATGTGTGTACATATAGATAAAGAGATAGAATTGTGAGGTTATATATTGTGTTCCATAATAGTAATAATAATGGGCATTGTAAGGATGATATATCTTGGAAATTCAAAACCGTGGTTTATATTTGTTCTCTGATTAACCTTGAAATCAACTTAGATACCGTTTCTGGTGATTCTTTCGATGGATTAGCTTAAATCGTTTTGAAAGATATGTAACTTGTTCATGACAAGATTTAGTCTTTGATGAACAATGTAACTCCCTTGTTCGGTGTTTTCCGCCTAAGCTACTGCTGGTAGAATGTGGACTTAAAGAGCTTATCCACTTCATTTTGTAGAATATCATGTGGTTGTGTATGGCTATGTTATATAAACCTATGTTTTTATTTGGAGAATAACAGTGAACCAATGCCATTTAGTTTTAGAATCTGGTGTACAGCTATAAGTTGCAAATGGATTGGTGGGAAACCTAGGCACTGTTCATATAAGCTGGAAATAGTTGGAAATATGTGTAGTTAGATCTGCAGGAAATGAGAATAATAGTTGTCAGGGAATCGCTTTGAGCATCAAAACATTAGGGAAAAGTTTTCTTCCTTCAAGCAAGTGTCAAAAAACATTTAAAAAAAAATTCCAGTTTCGGTCAAGAAAAAGGCATTTAGTAGCCATTAAGGGGCGTGGTTGAAACCATTAATACATATTCTTATAATGAAGTTCTTCTGAAATTTGCTTCCAAACTATCTACATATCATTTAACCATATTCATGGTTTTTCTCTGCATCCTATTGATTGTATGGTTTGTAGTAGTTACCTTGATTGCCAGATTTGTAAGTTTTAATATAAATAAAATTTAATGTTGCGTATATGGTTGTGAAAGGTGGGTTAGAATATTTTTCGCATCTTTTCTCTAAACCAAACAAAAGAAAGGTGTTTTAAGAATTTGTTTGCCATCTACACTTTTGGACTAAACATGCTACAAGAATTCTAGTTTCGTGCTTTGGCTTATACATCTATTAGTTACTTGTAATTTTACTTGTCAGTTCATTTGTGTGGACTGAGGAGGCTCATTTGAACCAACTTCGCAATGTTCTAACCTATACGTGTGATGACCAACTGTAGTTGAAGAAATAAAAGAGTTGTTTATGTTCACATATCAGATCAAATATTAGTGAATTTGAGGGAATGGACTAGAAAATATATCTGGTTTGGTGTCTGTCGTTGATAGGTTTGGTTTCTATATCTTTGCTCATAACTCTTAAATCGTGTCTGTTCCATTCCCTAACAAACTTCTAAGGGCTGTGTTAGTCAAACTATTGAGAAGTCCATATGCAGAAGAGACTTGATGTATGTATCTATTACGTAGCTGAGTATAGTGATTAGATCACTGCTATGGCCAACGAGACTTGCAAGGAGATAGCATTTCTATAACTCATAGTTCCTTTTCTTTTGGATCCTGCACATGTAATTTGTATTCTGTACAACTTCCAATTTAGTATCTGTGTTTTTATGCGGTTCTTGTTCTTCTTGTCGTAATAATTGTGATAACATTATGATATCATATCTGTTTATTGCATTTTTCTGGCATCCGGTATCATGTTGCCGGTTACTAAGATTTTTGGGGGAACATGTGAGTACATATTGCTCCAACTAGCAAGTTTGAAAGAGTGGCGGGCTGTCATCATCCTGATGACATTGCCCACTTTCAAATATATCCATGTTTCTCTATTATCAGTCTGTTACTGTACCATATAGTGCATATGTTCTGTCAGCAAGTGACTCCAATTATTGTCACAAATGAGCATGAAGATCACGTCGCCTTTCCCATGATACGAGGTCAGCTTTGTGGAGTGGAAAGAAATAAAGAGAAGAAAAGGAGCCGTATCTTTTGTGCTAAATCTTGTTTACTGATAGCTGATATGATATGTTTTGTGCTGTTGCTTAGAATGAAAACCCTTAAAAACGATTGAATTTGAACCAGTTAAGTTCCAGATATTACAGCTAAATTTCTCTCCCCCTTCTGTTCTTTGCAGGAATTATATCACCGTCTAAAGGTTTGGATAAATTTGAATCTGTTTTCAAGATTTCAAGAAAAACCTTCGACTACATATGTTCACTTGTGAAGGAAGATATGGGGGCGAGGCATGGGAATTACTCTTTCACAAACGGAAGACCTTTGTCTCTGAACGATCAAGTAGCTGTAGCTTTAAGGAGGCTGAGCTCAGGCGAGTCATTGGTTACAATTGGTGATTCATTTGGGCTGAACCACTCAACTGTCTCCCAAGTGACCTGGCGTTTCGTGGAGGCAATGGAAGAACGGGGGCTTCAGCACCTACAATGGCCTAGCACTGAAACAGAGCTGTCAAGAATAAAATCCCAGTTTGAGAAAATACGCGGCCTCCCCAATTGCTGTGGTGCGATCGATACTACACACATCACGATGTGTTTGCCTTCAGCGGATCCCCAGAGCAAAGTGTGGCTTGATCACGAGAAAAACTACAGCATGCTTTTGCAGGCAATTGTGGACCCTGAGATGAGGTTTCGAGACATATTCACTGGATGGCCAGGAAAAATGGATGATTCGTTGATGTTTCGGAGTTCAAATTTTTACGAACTCTGCGAAAATGGAAAGAGATTGAACGGGAAAATCTTGGAGCTCTCAGAAGGATCACAAATAAGAGAGTACATAATTGGTGATTCAGGGTATCCTTTACTCCCCTATCTCGTGATCCCTTACGAAGGAATAGATCTCTCAGATTCAAAAGCTGAGTTCAATAAGCGACATTATGCCACGAGGATGGTGGCGGAAAGAGCATTGGCGAGGTTGAAGGAGATGTGGAGGATCATTCAGGGAGTGATGTGGAGACCCGACAAACATAGGTTGCCAAGGATAATTCTCGTTTGCTGCTTGCTTCACAACATTGTTATTGACATGGAAGATGAGGCACAAGATGACACACAATTGTCCCACCATCACGACTCTGGCTATCACCAGCAGATTTGTGAAGCCGTACATGGCGATGGTGCCTGCCTGAGAGAAAAGCTGTCTCTATACTTGTCCGGAAGATTGGCCTCTTGATTACATATATGTTGCACTGCCAAATGTTGGATCGGGGCGAAGCTTATTAGATTAATAGTCTTTTTTACTTGTGAGTGTCCTTCGAGACCAGATCGAGCAATGTAAGTGATGAAGGTGAAGTTGAGCTGCAAAATGCAGTTGGAGAAGTTGGTAGAGACAAGCAGTTTCAGAGATTTAGATTTTGTAGCAGACCAAACTTGAAAGATTTGCTTAAGCATGACTACAAGATTGGCTTTACAGTTGATGTATTGAATGAGAACAATGTAATGATTGTTGCCTAATTCAGGCTTTTTTGTAAGCATCATTTCATGCCTTAATACTTAGAAGTTGGAAGTGAATTTTATGCTTTTGTATGCTATATATGTCAGAATTTGATTGATGGCAATTGGGATTTCTGGATCAAATTCAGGTCGGATTTGTTCGACTAGGGGTTGATAAAGCAAAATCGAATCGAAATGATTTTTTAACATAAAGTTTGTGGATTCAATCAATTTTCTTTATCTAGTCCGGATTTTTATAAAAATATCCGATCTGGCCCAAAAAATATTGGTTGGATTCATCTTTATAATTAGCAACATTATTCATAGCTGACGGGTATGGATATGTCATGCATGAGCCATGAACATGACATTACATGAGTCATTAATGATTAAGTTATTTTATAGAGGAGCCAGCAACACCAGTAATTATTGACTTTTAAGTTCAATTTTGTATTATTTTTTGTCGTTGAACGTTTAGATTTCAATTTTTTCTAGTTACGCTCAGACCGAGGTTTATTTTATCGCTCAGGTGCATTCCAAACCTATCAATGGTTGGTTTTGAGTCGGGTCAAGTAAAAGAGTCATGAACCATACCGAATCAAGGGAGCAAATTAATTCAATACGTACAGTCAAAAACGAGTCTTGTGTCTTGCTTGCAAAAATCGAAACCTGTTGACTTGTTTAACATGTTTCTTTTGCTATTAAGACTTCTTCTCTTTTTTTTTCCTTTGTCCATGTAAGATCTTCACATTAGCTTTTACGTTATTATTGAATTATGTATCTAACAGTGTTGAAAGTTTTCATATTATTATTGGATTGATTTACAACTTTACAAGAAACTGGAGTGATCTTTCTGATCATATATATGTATCCAAAATTTAAAATTCAGTGTTTTTGCCACTAATTGTGTCAGAACCAATCATATATAGCAGAATTGAACTGGCAAGACAGCACAAGTACCAGGTACTTTCTCAGAAACACTTGTGGATCGTGTACCAGAAAATAATTATAATATGTTATACATAGTATTTGATTCGCAGGGAAGACCAGGATCAAGCAAGAAAAAATAACACCAGTTCAGATGCAACACTAATCGAGTTTTGGGAACACGTAGATAACGACCTGTCGGACAATAATAGATATGTTGTTACGTAATTAAAGTGGGCCCATGTCAGTGGAAAGTAGGGTGTGAATCTGGGAAGGTTACGAATGGATTGGTTAGGGTGATCGACGTTTCCATCTCCCTTCTCATTTTCCCTTATTTTACTCACACTTACTATTTGTGGAATAATAATAATCCTCTCACACCTTCTCTCCAAGTACGTGCCATACAGACATAAACTATTTTTATTTTATTTTTTGGATTCAAAATCTTCTACTAATATGTATCTAATCATGTCTTTTAATATTGTTTACGCATATATCCCAGTCATCTCAAAATGAGTATAATATTATTATTGAAATAACAAATTCTAGTTTAAATAATAATTTTTTTTATATATTTATATGAATAAGTTTTTAGTTATTTTTTGGACTTAATTTTTAAATCTCTTTATATCGTTTTTGCCGTAATGAACTCTTTACTATTTCTTTTAGTTCCACTAATCAATGTAGAACGAGAATGCGTTTATTTCTATATCTCTTTAGTCCACTCATAAAATATAACGAGAATGGACTAAGCTCTTCATCAGTTTAGTTGCAAAGTTAAAATAAATATAAATGACGTTTTTTTTTATATACCTCATCATATATATTTATATGTGAGAAGACGTTCAAATATAATATTAAAAATGTAAATAAAGCTTTTAAGATTTCAGTCCGGTTAACACAAGGTTATTGTATAAAGTTTTTATATATTTAATTTTTAGCCATGCATGAATTTCTTTCATGTACACTAATTTGGAGTGGAAGAGTGTATGCGACTAAGTAATTGCTTGGGAGCTAAGACATGATTTACACGCGTCTTTAAGTCGTGTGGCCTTCATACTTACCAATAGTCTCAACTCCGCGCAAGCAATTATTTTAAACTTCTACGCGCTTCAGCGACGTGGCAACTGCAACGGCTGCACAATCCTTTACCCATAAACTTCCCTTTATTTACACAAAACACCATCGCTCTTACTTTCTAACCCAACACGAAACAGGGGCAAATACGACATTCCGCTCAAAACGCTTCATCACACACTTCACACCCACCGCCCATATAAAAAGCCCACTCCATCTTCGTTTTCGTTCCATCAAATTACATTTTCAAAACCATCACACCAAACATCACATTCCTAACTGAAAACTCCATTTTCGTTCACATTTATTGCTCCGCTTTAGCTATGAAGAGAACCAGAGAGATCGAGATCGCAGAAATGGCCGCTAGCTTGATGCTTCTCTCCAAAAACGACTCCCAAACCGATCGATCCTCGAATTCGGATCGCGTCTTCTCCTGCCAGACTTGTAACCGCCAATTCGCGTCGTTCCAAGCGCTCGGCGGCCACCGGACGAGCCACAAGAAGCCGAAACTGATGGACGGAGAGGAGGCGGATTTGAGTCGAGAGCAGTCGCCGGCGAAGGCGAAGACTCACGAGTGTTCGATCTGTGGTTTGGAGTTTGCGATTGGACAAGCCTTAGGGGGACACATGAGGAGGCACCGGAACGCCGGCGCCGTTGTGAAGGAGAGCTTGATGGCGGCGCGCGATCCAGCGCCGGTGTCGGTTCTGAAGAAATCGAGCAGCGGTAAGAGAGTTATGTGCTTGGATTTGAACTTGACGCCATTGGAGAATGATTTGAAGTTGCATTTGGGGCTAGTACTGTAGCGTAGTTGATTGTTTTCAGTTTTGTGTATGCTTCGATTTGTACAGAGATATGTATGAGGGTAATATAATACTGCATGATTGGCGATCAGTTTGAAAAGATATATTGTTCATCATTTGACATAATTTTTGTGTGTTTTATTTTCAGTCGACGTTTTGGTTGTAAATTAGATTTGAGTTCACTTTGATATTTAAAAATGCCTTATTCAAATTCAACACGAAAGAGACGTGAGTTACAACACACATATTATAGCGAGTTTAACCTGTGAAATATACTAAAGAATGTGGTTCATTAGATTTTGTTCAACTTTTTTTTCATGAAAATCGGATTATTAGAGCATTTTTTGGATATTTGGAAATGCAAAATATGAATCAAATTTTAATAATTCATTATAAGAATCGTTTCTACTAAGAAAAGTAATAATTTATAATGGTAGATGCTCAACACTTGAAGAAGTTGATATTATATTTTCCTTTATATTATTGTCGTGACAAATTCAATGAGTTTTATTCATATAACATGAATTACGAACTAATGATACATAAATAATTGTACTCATTTAGATCAATACATGCCCAACTCATTTGATTGGCTTAGTTCGTCCCAAATTGATACATACATCCAACCCGTGGTATCAATACAAGTTCATCACTCATCAATATTATATATGCCTACGTTCTACATATCTAGTTCTATTTCATCTTTCACCGATTAAAATCAAGGTGGTATTTTATAAACACACATTACAGATAGAAATACAAATTACTCAAAATATTCTTGTGAATTACATTTTATGCTAAGTTCAGGTACGATATATGCAGCAAAATAATGCAAAAGCTTATAAACATCACTGATAACATGACCTAAAACACTGTTATGCGCTCATTTGACCATTTGATCTTGGAAACTAAAACCACTTAAAAGCATCTACTTCTATAATCAACACCATCATAAATATAGTCTGATATAATTGTTGATTATAAAAAAAACTGGTGGGTCCAAAAAAATATGGAAACATTAAGGATTTTCTCTGGCTTACGTGTCGGAGAGTGATTGGCTATCCCACACCAAAAGGTCGTTGCTCTCGTGCGTATGCAATCCGCAACTCTTTCACCACGTATTACAAACTTTGAAGTGCAACGGCGTGGATTAATTTTCTTCCTGACACGTGGACGGCTATGATGATCGTAACCGTGACTCCAAGAACAGTCAGGTTCAACCTAATTTTATATTCATTCTGAGAAAATATCAAGTGCTCCTCAGACACCATTATCAATTTCCTCTCTCTTCCACCTCAGACCTAAACCTATCGTCTTCTCCGACCAATCGCCGGCTGTTCACCGTTAAAGTTGGCTTCTTCTGAAATTTCAACGTATTATTGTCGGCGATCAAGCTTCCGGTTAGTGTTCCGGTCATCGTCGAAGGTACGGTTAGTGGATTTCCTTCTTGTAAACCTTGCGAATTTAGGCTTAGGGCTTCATAAGTAGGTGCATTTCTGATTTATTCAGCGTAAGACTGAGAATTATTCACTTTCGATTGAATTTATTTGCTGTTTTTAGTTGACTTGAAGTGATAGTTTGTAAAAAATGAATTTGTCTTAGTTAGAGGGGAAATATATTAGGGTATTAGTTCATATTGGAGTGAGAGATTTGTTAATCGCTCTTATTTTTTAGTTTGCAACTTTTGTTTTTGCTCAATTTCCGGTGGTTTTGGGTTTTAGTGTGCTGAAGAATGTACCCTAACATGAAAAACAGTATATTGTTTCATGCAGGTAGTGACTTCAATTCGACATCATGTCTTGGTAGAGAAAGTGTATTTTGCGGAATTGGATTCACACTATAAGACATAAGTATTCTTGATGCTTCAAGTCAACGGAGTGAAAAATGGTATGTCAAATTCTTATTTCATTTTTTTTACCTCTATGGGGTTCATGGCTTCAAATTAGGGTTTCTGGAAGTAAGCTTTTGGCTGAATTATACACTATTTGTTTAAAAAGTTCGTTTTTATCACTAGATTAATTTTTGTGTGTATCCTGCTAATTTATGCCATAAATCACAGATGTGTTTGTCATGCTCTCTGTGTGTTAAACTTAAATGGAGGGAGGTTCTCATATCTTATATGGGTAGATTTCACACCTCGGTTGAATGTTTCCTGGGCCCATAGTTTCGGTCAGTTGGAAAGATATGATATAAATATGTTTTTGGTTTTCTTTTTATATGTTATGAATGTCTGTATTTTGTGTGTGCCAAAAGATTCTAGCGGCATCTCTGCATCAGCTTAAATGGGTGTTTTATCCCTTGTTAGAAGTTTATCTTTAGACCTTAGGAATTGTTGGAAAATGGTGTACTTGGTAGCTAAGTTAATTACGTTTCTGAGGATGGTGATACAGATATTTAATAAGACTTGGAAAAGGGATACGGGAATGTGACAGCAGTATGTATCTGCTCATGTAAGTAATTGCTTTAGAGTACACTGATCATAATGCTCTTCTTTTTTTTCTCTTTCTAATGTTGTTGCATGTACATGACATTGTTTAATTCCTTAGCATGCATATAGTTTGGAGTTACCTCTGTTCCAATCTACATCAAAGTACATTGTCCCAACATAACATTTGAACAGAAAGTGAGGGATAACTGTGGCACTTTTGTTATAAATTAAATTCTTCTAATCTTCCTTGCGATAATGAGTTTAGTGGCATTGCGACAAGTGAAAAACAAGAAAGCAAAAACAATAGTGGAATAGTTATTAACAATGTTATGGAACTTAATTATTTGATTGATAGCTATTATTTCGGGATAAAACTTTTTTTTTTTTTTTTGGGTGGTTGAAAAAATTTCTGCTTAGATCAAAGTGACATATTTTATGGTACTTAAGTAGTAGGGGTGTTTTTCCAACACGGGGTGAGATGTGTGATCAACCAACTTCTATAATCTATATTTATGGCTGGATTTCCAGAGTAAGGGTATTTGGATGGCAAAGGGTTCAGGACATGTGACCGAGGGAGATGGAGCATATGATAATCCATCCAGAATTGAAGGAAAGAGGTCTCATCAATGGTTTGTGGATCCTGCAGAGCCAGAACTTTTCTCCAACAAGAAGCAAGCTGTACTGTCACCAAACAGCAAATCAGCTTCAGGTTCTCTAAGCACAAGTGTTGCTCCTTGGGACAACTCCAGTTTCCAGTCTGCCCCAAACCAGTTCATTGACCGTTTATTTGGATCTGAAACAAGGCCTGTCAATTTCACTGACAGGGTTATCTCTCCTGTCGGAACCGACATTACAAATGCGAGAAGGAAGGGCATAGATGATCAATTTGGAGGCGATGTATCTGCCGCTGGTAGTTTGTCCATCTCTCAGAGTATGGAATATCCTGAAACATGTCTAACCTATAATGGAATTAGGAAAGTCAAAGTAAATGAGGTTAAAGAATGTGATAGTGGTGGCATACATGTGTTCAAGGTACATGACTCTCACGGGGAAAACAACAGTAACTTAGCTTCCTGTCAAGCTTATGTTAGAGGAAATGACACTAGTTTTATGTTAATGGGGCAGCCGTATGATAAAATGGATGAAAATGTTATGATAATGGGTCACAACTACTCTAGGGATGATGCTCATGTCAGATCAACAGGTCCCACCTTTGGCAAAGGAGACGACATTGCTGTGTCTATTGATGACACATATAATAAGGAGACCGGCATTATCTCTTTCAGTAGCTTCTCTGACGAGCATGATATTATTCCTGTGGACAGATCTGTTGTCAATTACAACATCTCATATAATCAGTCTCTTCAAGCGTTAGAAACAATGGATCAAAAAGAGTTAGAGGTGTCAAATGTCAATGCAGCTGGCACTACCACTCGTCTTGCTAAATTGAAACCTGAATCTGCTTCGAAGAGTAAGCCAGAGCTTAAATCATCTAAAAAAGAAGCGCCGAACAGCTTCCCTTCAAATGTCAGGAGCTTGATATCAACTGGTATGCTTGACGGTGTTCCTGTAAAGTATGTTTCTTTGTCACGAGAGGTAAACATCAGTTTCTGTTTCTTTTTTTCATAAGTGTTGCTGTTCAGTGAGCCACTGACTCGTGCTTTTTGTGTCACAAGGAGCTTCGTGGTGTCATCAAAGGTTCTGGCTATCTATGTGGCTGTCAGTCGTGTAATTATTCCAAGGTAAATCATAATTGGTCCTTTGCTTGCATTGACTCTTGACTCTGAACTTATAGACTGTAATATGTGCAAGGTGCTAAATGCTTATGAGTTTGAGCGACACGCTGGATGCAAAACAAAACATCCGAATAATCATATTTACTTTGAAAATGGGAAGACTATCTATCAGATAGTACAGGAGTTGAGGAGCACCCCGGAGAGTATGTTGTTTGATACAATTCAAACTGTGTTTGGTGCCCCAATTAATCAGAAGTCCTTCCGCATTTGGAAAGGTAATGAACTATGTGCATGTATTTGTTAGCTGGAATCTCAATTTTCTGGCCCATATGATGGTACCTCACTGGTTGACTTATTATCCGACTCATTTTCTTACTCAGAATCATTTCAAGCAGCAACGCGAGAGCTTCAGCGCATTTATGGGAAAGAAGAGCTGAACTTATGAAGTAATCGTTAGTGTTCCCTTCTCAAAATATAAGATATGCTGGTCCATATTATGTGCATATAAATTGAAACTCGGAAATTGGAGGCACATTGCACGGAATGTCTTTTATGATGAATCTATTATGCTGCATACAGTTGAGTGATTTGTGCAATGCCCTTTTTTTTGTTGATGCATTGTGAACATGATTTGTTTGATTCTATTTAAGATATGTTTTAAATTATATGCCTCCTTGCTCACAAGTGAATTCCCTTTGATTGCCATTAGATATAGAGAATTAGGATGACACAAGGAACAAATGATCCAAAAAGAAATAGTGAAAAAAATAACATAGTTGTTTTTTTTTGCTCAGTAAACAGAATTCTCAAATAAAAACTACCTTTCAACACTCTAAAACAAGTTCAAAAGAATGACAATAACAAAAAAAAAATTACAAGCATCCATCATGTTATAATCAATTAGTGGTTGTATCTTTTCCCTTTTTAACTTTCCCTTTAGGCACAGGTGGTTGTGGCCACAGTTGACCATAACTTGATCTTGGTCACCTCTTAACCACAGCAACCTGAATTTTGGGCAGCTTGGCCTCCTCCAGCTGCCTGGTCAGATTGATTAATCTTGATTGTCGTAGGCTGTATAAGATAACAGTTGATAAGCGTCTAATTGAATACCGAATGTGATTTCGAACAATAATTTTTCTCTAGTTTGCAAGCATTTACCTCAGCCTTAGAGTCAGTGTCTGCAAGCCTTTGCTTTATATCTCGTGCTATTGAAAAGAAAACTTCCTCTACATTTAGATTCGTCTTTGCACTCTGCACTTCACAGTTCTCTCTGTCAGTACATGCACCAACAACGGTGAACTAATCTACACATAAAAGTGTGACTTACGGTTTCAAAAAACTTGATGCCGTACTCATCAGCAAGTGCTTGGCCCTTAGAGGTAGGCACGGCCTACAAGGAAAGGAGGAAATAGATGGGATATGACCAAAATTGGCATAGACTTGACTCACCTTTCTAGACCCAGATGTTTGAATTACAAACAACCTGGTGATGAGCAAATAGAAATCACACATACATACCCTTTTGCTCTCATCCATATCGGCCTTGTTTCCTACCAATATCTTGTTGACATTATCGGAAGCATGTTGTTCAATGTTGCGAATCCAGTTCCTAATATCTGGAATTGGTAAGAGATTGTAACTTTTAGCCAACAACAAAAATAGAAAATTACATGGATAAATCATCCAAGAATAATAGTTATATTATGAGAAGGGAAAATTACTGTTGAAAGATGACTCGTCAGTAACATCATAGACCAGCAAAATACCCATTGCTCCACGGTAGTAAGCTAAAACAGGATCAAGAAAAAAAAGTTACTAGCAAAATATATTAATCTGAACTACAAAACAGATGTTCATAGTACCCGAACTATTGATTTATAACCTGATCTGCCAACTACAATTCCACCAAAATCACAAAATCTAATGGTAGGATTCTAACCACGCAAACTGCGTCCTTCAGATGGAGGGCTCACTATGCTACACAGTAGGGAAATTTCCACAGGGCATGAGGTATCATTTCTGGGGGTGGTCTGGAATTAATTTCTGGGTTGTCCCCACCACAAGTCACTTTTAAGGCAAGGTAGCATGACCAACACCTACCAGACTTTTAGGTACCAAAAAGTCTATAAAATTGGCGGTGTTTGTAACCACCACATATCCTTTCAGGAAGGATATGTGGTGGCGAAACAACATCAAACCATGAAGAGAGGAAGATGTTTTACAATCCATAAGAGAAGTGTTGCATAATGTTCATATATGAAATCAAGACTGGTCATCAAGACTGGTTAGCGTATTACATTCTATATTTACTCCGCAAAAGGTACTGAATGTAGGTATGAACAACCCTAAATAGAGAGGAATATGGTTTGCACAATAACATAGGTTTTGTAAACTTAAATCCCAATGCCTAAAGAAACTTACCAGTTGTAATTGTTCGGAACCGTTCCTGACCAGCTGTATCCCAGATTTGGAGTTTAATGCGTTTGCCATCTAGCTCGATGGTTCTAATCTTAAAATCAATTCTGCACAAGGAAGAATCACCATAAGTGGTTAGAAAAATCAAATCAAAGTTGCAATTCAAATCCAGAGTTGCATTAATACACACCCAATTGTGGTGATAAAACTGGTCGTGAAAGAACCATCGGAGAAACGCAAAAGAAGGCAACTTTTACCCACACCTGCCAAAAGTAAACCACAAACAGTCAAACACCCAAATCCTTAGAGCAATATCAGTAAGCATTGTTAAGTTCTTTTCACATTCAAAAATAATTAAAAGTGGAAGTCAAACAATATTTTATCTTCTTTCTAATTGGACAAATTCAAATGAAAACTAAAAGCAAATTTTTAAGGATGTTGATGAATATATAATGTACATATACTAGAAACAATAATGCAAGACAACCAATTACTAAAAACCAAGGAAACAAACCTAAGAAGATTCTTTTTGATAATACACTTTAATGTGTATTATAATGTGTAGAACACATTATCAACTAAACTAATTTCATGGCCACAAAGCTTAATGTATCAAAATTCAAAACCCAGATTGATATACACCATTGAGGACCATAAGCTTCATTGCTTCTTCAATCCTTGTATATTCCGAAAATCAAAACAGGAAAAATTGCATGCTCAAAAGCCTGTGACATAGATCCATATAAAAACCACAAAACCAGACCAGTTCATGAACAATCTTAAGAATTTTTTTATTAAAAAAAAAATCAACATTTTCACCGTCATTTCAAATATGCGATCTGGAATTCTACTCTAGAAATGTGAGATAACAGACCAACATAAGAAAACTTACCACTGTCGCCGATCAATAGGAGCTTTATAAGGTAATCGTAGTCGGCTCTGGCTCGTGGCGGTGGAGCAGCCATTGCGAAATCAACCGTTCAAAAACCCTAAAAAAAATCAAATTCACCTCTCTGCATACAGACAACAATCACAAACATGAAGAACAATCATCACGCAACGCATGAATTTTTTTGTTCAGAAGATGAACACAAAACAAACTCCACCAGATCAGAAACGAGATGAAGAAAAATGAGAGACCGTTTTGCAGGAAGACGGTCGGAGAGCTGTGTGGTTCTCCGAGAGGTCACAAGCTACAGGCCATGGAGATTTAGAGAGAGAAAGAAGAAGAAGAAGAAGAAGAAGCAGAGAGAGAGATTGTTTGGTGTATTTACCAAAATCGGTAACAAACCTTGATCCGTTTACGACCTACAAAAGCTTCCTCCGACTATGGTGGGTGGCTAAACTGCGCGCTTTCTTCTATTGTGCGCCTGACACTACCCTGCGCACCTTAGCAAAATACATCACCACCACGACAGACAGAGAAAGAGAGACCGCTTCTTTCTTCTCTCTCCTCCGTGAGAGACGCTTTAAATCGACCACTCCAACGCACCACTCTCCAGCCAATAAACCCCCCCCCCCCCCCCCCCCCCCCTCCAGCCAATAAAACCCCGACACGCTTCCATTTTGCCATGTGTGCGCATCTAGGAGGTAGACTTGACGGTGTGAGTTACGGCTGCGCCGTATGGTTTTATGGCTCGGTAGTTGAGCTGGCGTCCTAGTCAGCACCAGAGCAGTGTCTAATTGGTTATTGTAACCGGCCAACAACTGGAATACATAGAGTGTGGTCCCTCACACGATTGAGCTGCGTGTGAGCGAGCCAGTGGTTTCGATCTCACCGTTAAAATTTAAAATATATGGACCCACGTCAGTGAAATATTTGTGTTGACCAAATCGGTCCGTCCCAAACAGACAGCGTATTTAAACGACAAGTTCATTTCAGGTTTGAATTTTAAGGAACTAATCTGAGGCTGGGACAAAGCTTCTAGAATTGGAATCCATGAAACTAAATATTTTTTGTTGCATCATTGACATAATTACATTCACATAGAATTAGTCAAATTAAAATAATTTGTTCTATTTGATGAGACTCCTATTGAGATATAATGCCCCCTACTCCATTGAATACAGGTGGAATTTTACTTCCAACACATGACTGATTATCGGATAGTAAAAAGTTTACGGTCGAAGTATGGGGCGAGAAAGATCAACTATAGTACTCGCATTATATATCTATATCAACACACATTTAGAGTCACACATTTTTTGTAGTATTTTAATTTTGTAATTGATCACGAATATATATGCTCGTGTATAAACCGTTGGTTCAATTCTATTTAAATCACCATGACTACAATATAAGAATGTTATATTCTAATTGACTTTACTCTCTGTCACAACTTTATATGCTTGTTTTTTCTTTGTTATAATTTAAAATGCTATATTAATTAGACAACCAATCCCACCACTAAAATGTCTCCTTTATCCAATAGTATACTTTATTTTATAAGTGTATCCTTTAATTGTATTCATATATTATGTAATATAAAATATTTATTAAAATAAATGCAAGCCTCTTCTTGCCGAATTACAACGCAATTGCATACTTATAGACTGAATTTCAGATTATGTTATAACAAATTTCACGATATTTGACCCATTGGACAGTAATTTTCAACATTTTTTATATCTCCAGTCCATTTACATTGATCATAATAAAGTTAGTGGAAATAGACTGGACAAAGCAAAGAAAGCAAGTTAATGCTTTAAGCACATGCTATGAAGATCCCATCACTCAGCCAAAATAAGCTAAATTTCAGAATATTCCTCTAAAAGTTTTCATTTTGGCATCTCTCTCCCTCTTGAAGAAACCTCCCACACAGCCTCCATTGAAGTGTGTCCTCATTTCAGCATAGTACATAGTTGGGCTCCTCAATGGCACACAGTGGTGGAATTAGCGGTGGCGGCGGTGATGATGGCGGCGGCGCAGCCGTGTAGTATTTAGTTTGATCATTTGGGCAACTAAAGATCCTTTGGCATGGTATATAACTATATATCTCTTTTAGGCTTTGGTTTTTTGTACTATTGTTGTACTGATGGCCCAAGCTTCACTAGTAATGGTATTTTTGAAAGAAACTAGAAAGATGAGTTTGGTTGTTTGGTTTTTACTTCACTTCTTTACTGCATTTAGTGTCAGTGAAATTGTATTAATGAAGCTGTTTCTAGAGTTTGCTTAATTATATACGCACCCTTTTTTTCCTCCAATGTATGTCTTGTTGTTTTGCTGGATATTTGTCTATTTTCATCTTTTTACAACCTTAAATTGGAAATGTATATCAATTGTCAACTCATTTCAATCTCTTTCCTTGCAAATTTAGTTCCAAAATGAATGTAGATTGCAATACCTCATAAGAATTTTATGCGTTTGAATTTACCTATTTTGTAATCATGTCGTATTGTAGATCTCATTTAGTAAGTATATCGTTTTCATGATAAACCAACATAACACGCACGAATAATTTGTTGTGATGTTTTGTCGTGCCAAATGTACTTACTCTAGCTTCGCTCATTTAATTACCATGTTACACATGCCATATTCGTGTTCAACTATACAACGCGTTTACTAAACGTGTCATAAAACTATACTCTTCCAACCTTCAGCCGCACAAACGAACAAAAAACACACTAACAAGATGCCAACTCTGCATTAAACCAAATCCAAAAGCAAGATTCATGACTACGAGTGGGATTGATAAAACCACATAACGAACCACAATCATATATAGCTGAAAGTGAGAATTGTATCCAGAAAATTGGGAAGGGAAGAGAAAGAAATATCTCAAATTGCATTAAACATAATCCATAAAAATTAGCTGAAGTACACACTACTAATTCAACTGTGGGTGTTTTAAGTCTGTTGACAAAGAAAACATTCGGTACTAGTCAAAAATTTCCTGAAAGAGATCTGAGGAACTCTGCTTAATAAAAGAAGCCAAGTACTTTGCCACCAACATTCTTTCTCCTAGCCTCTTCATGATCCATGATGCCAGCGGATGTTGTCAGCACAATATATCCAAACTGCAAAGCATGCATATAATTGATTGATTTAGTTCAAAAGAAAATGGGAAATTAGTATAATGCATATCATGTGCACACATTCACGAACATGTCCACATATAACTAGTATAGATTTCAATTTACTATAGCAGAAAAAAGTTACTCAATGAAAAATATAATAGTATTATGTGTGTGGCTGACCTGTCTTGAAGGAAGTAGCCTAGCAGTCCACCCTTCGATCTCTTTGACACCAACGTCAAAACGAGGACTGATGACCCCACACTTGTTCAGCCTTCCATTCAGTTCAACAACGATTTTCCCAGATCGGTGGTCATCAACATACTCGAACTCTCCAATATAACCTACAAAACAATCCAAGAATGATGATAGGTATATTAAATTTAAACATCCAGTGTAATTAGTAATTACTTCAGTAAGTGGTGAAAGAGGAAAATACAAGATAAATAAAGTCGCTGCAAGTAAGAATACCATGCTTTTGCATAACCAGAAGAAACTTGATGACCACTTTTGATGATGGCCTAATCATGACTTGGCGTTTACCCCTCTTCTCCGCGTTATACATGCTCTTAAGAGCATCATTCAAGACACTAACTCTCACCATCCTCTTGAATTCAAGCTACTGCAGTTGTTACAGGACAATCAATTTCAGTAATCAAGGCAAATATACAACAGGATATTAAAGAAAGAATTGTGCCCATAAGAAAAGAAGACAGAATATAGAACACACGAAGAAACACATCTAGCAAAAGCAGGTAAATAGCTGACCAAGAAGAGTTATTTATGTTGTGGGAATGTTTTGAATGCTATGGGATTTGAGTCAAATCCACATCCAAATTCTAAGGTTAAATCAAGCAAGCTTTTAAAATGAAATGTTGGTTCGCAAACACAACACTAAAGCAATAGAATACTGCTCTATTAGTAACTCATGAATAAATCAGGATAAAATCCATTGCACTGTGATGTTATGTTGGCAACCATGAAGCCAACATTTCAATAGCATATTTGGTGCAACAACATGCAAGGGAAACAAAGTGTAATGAGCTAATAATGATCCAGTCAATCGATGAAACATAAGCACACAAAATGGAGATGATAGCAAAAAAATGCTCACTTTTCATTACAAAAATAGTCAACTACCAAATTAAAATATGGGCAAATACAGAAAAATGACCATCAACAAGAGAATCCATTTTCTAGCCTTTACCCATACCAGAAACTTCTGGCAAACAAACAAAAAACTGATCCGATCAACATGGTTTATGATTAATAACTTAATCTCTCAATGTCCATTACACTACATGTGATCGAGGAAATCAGACTCTCAATTGCATCAAATTGAGAAAAAAAAAATGGAACTGTGAGATTAACAACGAACAATGAACGTGACTATGGCCAAGATCACAGAAGTGATATAGAAACTTGAATCTACAACAAACCGAGTCACATAAATAAACGATTAGTCTAAAACGACAGCATCTGTATTGGAAGCATTCGGGAAGAACAAAAATTGAAAAGCACAATTGATTAAGGTTTAACAGGTGGCGCATGAGGCTGGACCAGATCTATTCTAGGAAAAGCAGGTTAAAAGAGAGAGAGAGAGATTTTACCTGAAAGAAGAAATGGCGGCAGGCACGGTCTCTGGTAGCTTGAGGAGAGTGAAGAAGAAGAAGGAGAGCTAGGGTTTTTGTTATATGTGAGGGACAGAGGGAGGGTTGAGAGACGAATGATATTGGGCTTTCTGGGCTCTCTTATGGGCTTTTTCTTATTACTGCGTCTGGGTTGTCCAGGTCCAATTAATAATTATTTGGTGCAACTATTTTATGCATATGGATTTTTTTCATTAAAAAGAAAAGTAATTTTTTTCAGTGATTTGTGTAGTAATATTTTTTTTTTTGGCAAAATAAAATAAAATAACTATAATGTAAATAGTGTTTGATTACTTTGATATGTATCATGTGAGGTTGTAACAAGCTCAATTGATTGAAGATAAACTTATTTAACAAGTATTGTTGGTAAAACATTATATTTCACGTATCATAATAGTTCATTATGATTGTGGTCTAAGCTTGAATATGGAGGAGGCGAGCCCTGAGCGACTTGGTTTGCACTGGGAGGCTTTGAGACTTTAAGAGGTTCGGAAGACCTTGTGGTTCTACAAAGGCTGCAAGGGTATTGAAACTTGAAATGGATACAAAGACCTGAAACTGAGCGGGTGTTTCGGTGGCAAGTGAGCACATGACAAATAGATCGAACCAAACAAATGAACGTGTCATTACGAAAAATAAGCATTTTCGCTGCTACAAAAATATAGTTAACTCGATGAGAGATGTGATTCACACTTGACACATTTTTGGATTTTTAAGAGGGTTGGACTAGTTGTTTAATTTAGCAATTCGTTGCCAACAAGTTTTACTATAATGAAATGATTGATTGTTTGGTTTGATGAGAGAGTTTATGCTTATTGTACTTTTCGAGTTGTTTGAAGGATTGAAGTTTCGACTTATCAGAAAATTTAACACCTAGTGTAATTTTAGGCTCTCACCAAGGTTAAGGTGGAGGGATGGCCGAGGAAGGCTTAGATGTCTAGTCGAACAAGGAAACCCTTGGTGGAATGTTGGGTTTGTTGCCTAGTCCTTGTTCGGGCTTTTTTTACTTGAATTGTCCCGTTTGGATTCTTTTCCGCTATACGTGACAACTTCTTAGTGGCCGAATCATTTTGTGTTTTTTTTTTTGTCAAAATCAATCATTTTGTGTTTGATGGTGATAAAAAGCGATTAGCAAAACACTCCACGTGATCAGCTTAAACTTTAAGTGCAATCATTGTCAATTGTTCATGCTTCTCAGGCTAGATAGGAGGATTTCAGTGCCTTCAATTTGATTATTCAGGTTGATGGAGAGAAATCTAGTGCCTTTAGTTTGATTATTCTTGATATTTTAGTTAAATAGGTTTTTGGTCTCAAGGCTTGTATTTGTTACCGTGCAATTTGAAATAATAAAATATTAGTTTATTTTGTGTTTAAAAAAAAAATCATTTTGTGTTTGTTATAAGGAAAATCCAAAATTAATAGGAGTAATTTATTTGAACTCAACCAGTCGAAGGAGTCCAAACAAAATCCAAATGTGGGCCTGAGAGCAAACCTATATAAGAAAACCGACACATACAAGAAAACCCAATCACGCAAATCCCATAAAACCCAGAGACTTCCGTTACAAACTCTTCCAACCCAAAAAAAAGTAGTCACATTGATCGATCAATCGAAGCGTACCCGCCAGAGAACCAACATGAGCAGTTCACGCAAGACCAACCAATATGATTCCATCTTCCTCCAATCCCTAAACCCATTTCACGTCCACTCGAATCTCTTGCCTCCCACTCCAATTCCAGAACCCTGCCACCCCAATTCCACAATCAACCCAGAAATCGCCATCGAAAAGGAGATCGTCGGAGCAATCAGCAGCGGCAAATCAGAATCGCTGAAGCCCAACTCTGGCCAATCGGTGCCCATCGGAGAGCACTACGTGTGCGTGTCGTTTCACCAGGAGGCCGAGTCAGATTGCCGTGTCTGGGAGTGGCACGGGCATGTTGTGTCGTACAATGAAAAGAATGAGTACACGCAGGAGTATGTTTATGGGAATTATTTCGAGACGATGATGAATCAGCCTGTGATGGTCGATGACGAAGAGAATTGGGAGAAGATATGGGGTTGATGGATCTTGAATTTGACAGATGATCGGGTTATTTTGAGGAACATCAGACCAAAATCCCAATTATAGCAGGTAATTTTCACTTTATTGTGTTTTATAGGATTGATCTTTTCAAAATTGTGATTCAAAACCTTTGATGGGTTCTACAATCTGCATGAATTGTTATATGAGTTGCAAGTTACAATTTGGGTTTTGGAATTATTGCGTGCGAATGAAGATGAGATCAACTTAATTTATATCTGATGCTTTATGATGTGACTTGTTGTGTGTTTACTGATTGAATTGTGATTTGCTGTGTAATTGTATATTGTTTTTGTATTGGTTTTTGAGCTGATTTGAAGAATGTTAGATTATTTTGCTTTCTCAATGTGCAGTGTATTTATATTGTGTAATAGATATCTACAGCTAGTGTTCTTATGTTTAACCTATGGTTCTATAATCTTAGTTTCTATATATGTTCTGACTTCTGAGTCTTTGACATGCTCTCGTGAACTGTCTATGGTTGTATACATCCAGCGAGAGTGTCCTTGAACATGTTTTGGTACTTCTTAAGCTTGACGATGCCTGTTTTCTTATAGCAAGAATACTTATAGGAGTGAGTGATGTGTTGGCTTGAATAAATGTTGGTTGGGGGATTTATATATTTTGGGCCACCGGGTACTGAATTTCTGAAATATAGCAAGACATAAAATAATGTGCCATAAATTATGGGTCATGGAATGGAACTGTCACCATCTTACCGCATGATTGTTTTTTTTTTTTTTTTTTACTGTCCGTATTATGTTTCCAAGTTGAGTTGAGTCAAATTGTTCCTTTGATGTTGGCTAAATCATCTTTTAGCTGAATTTCTTTGATTTTTTTTATAGTGTTTTGGTTACTACTTGGATAAGGCTATTGTTGTGCGAGTGTTGGAACCTTTTGGTGTACCGAGATGTTGGAACTTAAAATAGTCCTTTGATTCATTTATTTTAACTTAGACATGGGGAATGGGGAGCAGCCACCAAGACACTGTGTCCAAATCTAATGGGTGTATTTTTCTTTCACGGTTTGCTTACCATCATTACATTTATGGGATTCAATTAGCTGACTGTGCTTGTATGGTTGAGACTTGAGAGTTCATCGTTGCGAGTAAGAATTTGTTGTAATGCTGCTGAAAACATGTTTGCTGGTTTCCCAATTTGGAATCGGTAGATATGGTACATTTCAAAAGATTTGCTTTATTATTGCAATAGGCAAACCTTTTTATTTCGACCATATTTTATTCATAAACCTCCGAGGTCAAATTTCTGATTTAGTTCTGATCAATCACAATTTACAGCTCTTACTTGCAAAGAAACTGTTGAAAGAAAGATGCAATTTTTGAAAAGATTAATCTCTCCTCTTTCAAATTATTTTCTTGGTTTGGCAACCATTCACTGTCTTGCTGAATATTTCTCGGAAATATTGTGCATTTATCTTTTTCACATTATTGATTTCGTCGTTTCACTTGCAGGTTTTTAATGGCATTATGAGCACTGAGCGGGGTTGTGAAAATGTCTATAAATATGAGTAGTGCACATATAATCTTCTTCTTCTTCTTCTTCTTCTTCTTCTTCTTCTCTCCCTTTGGAGTCTCTACTAAAGGCATTCACTTACCTTAAAATTATTTAGGTATTTAGATTGTTCAGTGGCCTACATGTTACATATTATTTGGTAGATGTTATGTCTTAACAAGTGTAAAACAAAAACATTGCAGAAATGTTATTTTCAGCAGTTTTTAATTTCATTTTTATGAATTTGCCTCTGCAATAATGATTGTTTCATCTGTTAAATGGTCACTAAAGGATCTATTTTTTCAAAAAAAAATTTGTGAGAATTTTTTTCCATTTATTTTAATAAATAGTCCCTGCATTAAAAATTCAAAGTGTAATTTAATATTTATCGACGGTTTATCACAAGCCAACTGATTCTTAACTTAGGCTCTTGCTCTTGAATTCTAGTTATGTATTATTTACTAATCTTATTTTAAGATATGATACCTTATTCTCTTACCTTTTTTTTTTCTTTTTTAAAGAGGAAAGTGAATACTACGAATAAGTGTGAAATTTTCAGAAGTCATGTTATTAAATTTTAGTGCAGCTGCATTTTATGGGATTCAAACTCGAGATTTCAGATTAAATTGGTCATTTGATTATTTCAAACTTGGGATATAGGTCCTTTCTCAATAGCTTCGGTTTGAAGGGTTCTTGCGTAATTGTATAATTAGAGTTATCCCGAATATCGAATATTACAGGATAAAATATAGTAATCCAAACACAAAAACGTTTCACTTTCTAAATATAAAACTTAACCGAATTTAAAAGAAAACTTCTAATTTTGATGAAATTGATCTTCAAGAAGAAGAGTTACCCCTAAATCAAATATTACAGGATTAAATAATGCAATCCGAACACAAAAACATGAGAATTTATTTTTCATTTCAGTTTCTAAATATAAAAATTGATCAAATTTAAAAGAAAACATCTAATTTTGATGAAAATAAGGTTTAATCGAATATTACAAATTCAAATTTTGTAATTCAACAAAAACGGTAAGAAATTATTTTTCGTTCCAGCTTCTAAATATAGAAATATATCCCCTGATCCAGATAGCAAAAGATACGTCACTAGTTAGCCGCCCATTCAAGTAATCTCGTGAACTAACTCAACGGCCAAGATTACATCCATGTCATCGATCCGCCCGAAAGCTAAACAACGAATAGAAATCCAAAGATCCCATCTATATAAAGTGTTTAGCTTGCTTATCTTTCCTCGCACAGCTCAATTAACCACCACTTTTGTTATCTTCCCAATCTACTGTCCTCTCCAAACTCTCTCTCGTTCCGTTTCTCTGCGAAATACCAAATGGCACCGAAGGCCGAGAAGAAGCCCGCTGAGAAGAAGCCGGCGGAGAAAGCTCCGGCAGAGAAGAAGCCGAAGGCCGGAAAGAAGCTCCCCAAGGAAGGAGGAGCCGCCGCCGCCGACAAGAAGAAGAAGAGGACGAAGAAGAGCGTCGAGACCTACAAGATCTACATCTTCAAGGTCCTCAAGCAAGTCCATCCCGACATCGGGATCTCCAGCAAGGCCATGGGGATCATGAACAGCTTCATCAACGACATCTTCGAGAAGCTTGCTCAGGAGTCCTCCAAGCTCGCCAGGTACAACAAGAAGCCCACCATCACATCCCGGGAGATCCAGACCGCCGTGAGGCTCGTGCTTCCCGGTGAGCTGGCCAAGCACGCCGTGTCCGAGGGGACCAAGGCGGTGACGAAATTTACAAGCTCTTGAGCGTAGGGTTTGTTAAATTTATGCATTTCTGTTGATCGGAATTGTTAGTAGTTAGGTTTGTACTTGTCTAGAATTAGGGCTTTATCAGCTTCTTTGAAATTGGATCTTCTCGATCCTCATATCTAATGAATTAGAATTGTTCAATTTCTGTGTATTATTCGGAATTGGTGTTGAGTTTGGTGAAGTTAATTTTTCTGGATGTGTTGGAGATTTTTTGGTTTTCTTGTGCTCTTGTTATGGAAAAGTTGGAACTGTCGTTACCTTTTAGGACGATGAAAAGAAAATATCTCACACCTAAGCAAGCTGAATGGTCAAGAGAATTGGGCCTAAGGCTTATTTGCTTTTGATTTGTAGTTCAAGGTCGAATCCAACATGGCTCGAGTTTTTTGAAGTTCTAGTTGAAATGCATAACCCAAACACTACCGAAGAGGAGTGAGGGTTCGTTCGAATTTGAAGATCTTTTCGACTCAAAAACTGATCAAGTTCATTTTGTCCGGCTTAAAAGTGAACATTCCTTTAGTACCACAATGAAAATTTATAGCAAGTACACATGACAAATGACAATTCCTTGCTGATGATCACACAGTTGTGAACATTTTGCCATGTAAATTCATTCAATGGCAGCTTTTTTACGTCTAAACAGAACTTAATTACAAGAGCTGCCTCTGCTAAACCACAATCACTAGCTGCTATGCACTAACAGGAGCTTGCATTACAAGATAACCAGACGAGATGTCGAGATTGAACAGGCGCAATAGATAGTATAAATGAAGTACCCCTAGTTTTCACTATAGAATGGAATGCATATAATGAATGTAATACACAGTGGCAAAAGTATGACCGCGTGAACAGATTCGGGAACTCACCAAAAACGAGCATAGTAGCTAGTGGGGGATTAGAAGGAATACTCTGGTTTACAACAAAATATCTCGGATGTCCAAAACTGAATCGGGGACACATGAGATCCAATCCCTGCATAGGGTCAGGCGGTAAGCTGGTAAGTCCATGTCTTCGTCCTGGAGCCAATAGATGCCCAACATTTGAAGAGGCCTTAAGTAAATCTGAAACAAGGATCTTTGGAAATTACAACACTGAAATATGTTCTATATATATAAACATGAGTTAGGATTCCTAAATTTGAGTCAAATCCAATGTTAGTATGCACAACTATAACTTTGTTATTTGAAATATAATATTTCAAATCATGGAGGTCATATATTATTCAAGAATTCAAATGCAACTTAAAATTGTGTTTGAATATGGAGTGTCGAGTGTGGGATTTACAAACATTATGAAATTTGAATCGTTTTTTTAGTGATGGACAACCCATGTGTACCTCACTTTCAATGCCAGCTTAAATTTTTAATGTAAACATAGCCAATCTTTGAAATTGTTTTTTTCCTAGAGGTTTATAGACATAAAAAGAAAAAGGAAAAAATAGGTCTTAATATATTGGATGCATAAAACAAGGGCTCACTTGCGTAATGAAAGGAGCCGGCCCAGCAGCCACAGATATTGTAATGAAATAATCAGCCAAGTACATATGGTCGACAATAACTCAAAGCAACAGTATATAGACTTGAGGACTTCAATAAATGGGGGCCATAAGCAAGGTCTTCCTACCTCGTTGCTTAATTTTAAACTGTTTCTAGCAACAAAAGAAGGAAGCTGCCAAATAACCGAGTAGAAACATGTAAACACTTTTTATGTAAATGAACAAAAGTAGAACTAAACTCACCCCATATCATTCCATCTTCTCACGGTTGGGATCCTTGTTTGCATAGTCCACACAAATATTTCTGCCGTCAATGGACTAAAAGAGTGTACATAGAATGCAAAGTCACCAAATAATAGCATAAGGAGCTCCAAATTTTGATTTTGTAGAAGTATAAGTATGATATTTGAAACTTACTGCGCCCATCATTTCTTTTAGAGCTGTGCTGGCAGCGGTTTCAGAAGTGAATTGCACAAATCCATATCCTTTAGAGATCCCACTCTCACTATGACAAATGACTCTAACTGCAAAATTGACAATGCGAGTAACTAAAAATGCTCATACAATATCATACAACCCTCAACCATTGTGAGATCTCGCTATATTACCCTCAATTATTTCACCGTACTTTCCAAAGGCATCCTTCAAAACAGGTTCATTAATGTGAGAAGACAGCCCTGCAACAACAACACGAGTAATAAATTGGAAATTCAAACTGAGTAAATGTACCTAAAATCCAGAAAGCAATATAGCAAGCAAACATTCCAAATCATAATTACAAAAAGAAAAAATGTGAGTATAGAATTAACTTGAGGTAATCAAACTCGAAACAACTCAAATTAGAGATAAAGACCATACACTGCATACATAAAGATCACTTGCTTGTTGGTACTCCGCAATGCATGAATCTATTTACCCAAAAATTCTCTCAATCAATCTCTTCCAAAATATCATATCAATCCACCACTCATTGTAATATTTCAAAACATAAACATAATACATATTAATCAAAGCCAGTTAATCTCTTTTATATTGAAAAACGTAAAAAGTCCTCACTCACCAAACAAAGATAACACATTTACGGTTTGCATCACAAAGGCATAACACAAGTGAATTAATCCAATAGCAATGATATTCAGGCTAGTCATCATCTATATTCATTTTTCAGCAACAACTTCGAAACAAAAGTTTCAAAATTCTAGGACAATGTTTCCACATTTCAGAGCAAATTGTATAGCAATCGCAAAACCCTAGTTTGGATAAAGATAAAACAGAGATATATAAAGAAAATCTCTTATTCAAATCAATGTAGATAGCAACCAAGAGTACCTTTAATGAACAATCTGGTGGAAGAGCTCCTAGCCTGTAGCCATCTTGCAAAGGGAACTGCACGAGACAATAGAACACCCCCAACATATTGACATTGCATTTTTGCTTTGTTCTTTATTAACTTGCCCCTGTGCAGATGATAATAAAACATGGGTTAATTATACAAAACTTCTCCGTAATATCACACACAAACATAAATACTTTGATTAATTTTACACTACAAAAAACTACTCTAAACTTTAGTCCCATATTATGTCAGTGAATCCTAAAGTCAAATGACAATTATACCTTAAATATAGTTTTAATTTTCACCATACGCCACATCTCTAACATGTAGACCGCCTGATTGAAACAACATTGCATCAATTTATGTTCTTAAACTCAACAAGAAATCATTCATGAAACAAATTTTAATTAGTTATTAATGGCCCATTCAAAAACTGCAATATACAAATTTTTAGTAAAAAGGAAATCAATTGAAATTCAGCTAACTTCACAGAGCACTTTCAAATAAAAGTTGTCATAATCTTCATTTCCATTAGTTTTCCACTAGAGACCTGTAATGCAGTAATCATTTACACACAAAATACCTAAAAATCCAATTAATTATACAAACCAAAAAGAGAAGGTGATATTGGTGGGAGGCGTCGCATGTTGAAGATGGTGGCAGCAGCGACAAGTAGAGAAATATGCGGAAGCGCCTGACGGTGGTGATGGCGACGGAGGTGTGCTTGGTTTTTCTGCAGAAGAAGAGGGCAGTGGTGAGAGGATATAGGGTTTTGATGTAAAAATGAAATGTAAGGGTAATATAGGAATTTCAAACAGATGCAAAATAATCACAAATCTCCCGCACAATGGATAGTTTGATACCAACAGTAACATGAAAGTGCGTTTCTATTCATTGATAATTAACAGTACACACTAACACACAAGGTATGTGTCTCCAATTTTCCAGCAAAAACACAATACTAAAACTACTATCTACGCCTTCTTTGGAGATTTTGTGGCCTTTGATGGAGATTTGGGCTCCTTAGTCGCCTTCTCAGTCTTCTTCGGCAACAAAACAGGGTTAATGTTGGGGAGGACACCACCATGCGCAATCGTCACTCCCGAAAGAAGCTTTCCAAGCTCTTCGTCGTTCCTCACAGCAAGAAGCAAGTGTCTGGGGATGATTCTGGTCTTCTTGTTATCGCGAGCCGCATTTCCGGCCAGCTCCAAAACCTTCACAAATCAATGACAGACAGATCAATAAACAGTGTACAAAATCGATAACGTTTCATCGAATTGCAGATCTGAATTAACGAATTGAAAACAGAGCATTACCTCAGCTGCTAGGTACTCGAGGACGGCGGCCAAGTACACCGGAGCGCCGGAACCAACTCTCTGAGCATAGCGACCTTTCTTCAAGAAACGGCCGATCCTTCCGACCGGAAACTGGAGACCGGCCTTGACCGAGCGGGACACCGGCTTGCCCTTCGGGGCCCCGCCCCTCCTTCCCGCTGCGCCCCTTCTTCCCTTAGTGGTGGTCTCCATTTCTCTCTGAAATCGAAGCTTTTCTCTTTGGATATTTGAGATTGTTGCGTTGTGGATGGTTTTAGAGGGAAGGTGTTGAATCATTTTATATATAACGGGGAGGTGGTGGTCGCTTCATTGCTGCGAGTTTGGTTCGGATTGTGGCATCAGGTAGTTTTGGCCGTTGGATACGGGTTCGTACATCTACGGCTCGTGGATGTCTGCTAAGATCCGTGTGATTCAAAATGGACCAATGGAAAGCCAGGATTTCGAAAGTAATTTGTCGGAGAGTAAGCGCCAAGTCAGCCAACGTTAAAATATTTCAACTTCCCGCTTAAATTTTCATCTCAATTGTGTGCAGGTCTTGACTACGAGTATTATGTTGCTCTACAATTTTTTGGACCTGAGTTAACAACTAATGTTTTATTTGAATTTAGGTTTTTTTTAATATAAATGAAAACAATGGAGATAGGGGTATGGGTATGCATTACTAAGTTGTAATGGATAATAGGAAATTGAAAATTAAATTATCTTAATTGTGGATTGGATATGCCATGAGAAGTTACGAGAGCGGATGGGAGGAAGAATTTGTTATCACTTGTGTGCTCGGAAACATGCACTCTAAGCATTTGTAGATGATATGAATACACCAATTCCCACTTGATACCGCAATCATTGCAATATAGTTGAATATCGACATGATACAAAAATAAATATTCGATATAAATAAACCACTTATAATGACATGTTTGTATCTGTCAACCACATCACACAACAAATGTTTGTTGTTATTATCAATGCTAAAGGAATACGAAGCTAAAACAAACACAATGAACTTATTAGATTTGTCCAATGCAAGTCATTGTCAAGGATCAAACTCCATACTCGTGTGCAGTTGGCACCCAAACACTTTTATCTGAGCGTTTATGATCACAACTTAAAATAAGTCTAAGGTTGTGGCATCATTCCACGATTACAAGAACTTCTAATAACTGACTATCACATCTTTCAATGAGTCACAAAAGTCACATTAGATTTTCTCGCAATGATAAGTTACTATAAAAACAGCTTCGAGTACACCTTTCCTCTAACGATATAAGTGGATAACAATTTCATAAATATTATACAGTAGTGAGTGAGCCCTAGAAAACTTGATGAGACATTTAAGGTAATGGAACAAGCCAGAGTTTTACCGCCTCAATTTTAATCGGGTCAATATTTACCCATTTCACAAATATGACATGGTCTAAATACTACACTTTAAAATGTTCAAATCACATATGATCATTTTGGCAAGTAGAGAAAGTTCGATTTAATCTTTATAAAGACCAATCTTAACTAATGGATGTGTTTTGTCTATTCTATATTACATACGAGGATGATGTCACACCGTAGTTAGGGTTGAGCATGGACAAATTGAAATTTATAATTGTTCAAATTAGTTTGCTAAATTTGAAATCGTTGGATAATCCGCTGAGGATGTATTAGGCGGTTTATTGGCATCGGGTTGGCGGGCAGTTTGGCGGACCAATCCGGTAACCGGTCAGTCATTGGACCAGGCCTAAAATTAACAGATTTTTTGAGTTGAGAGATGAACACTGAAAATCGAAGTAAAGTGGAACGAATAAGTTTATGGATTTTATGGAGAAGAACTAATGAAGATAACAGAGCCGTTAGATACATAATAATAGATTCAAATTAGAAAGAGAATAAGATGATGGAGATTGGATTGGATAGAGAAGATATTGATCCGTTAGGGTTAGAGTTTGCAGAAAGTCAAAGTCTCAGAGAAGAGAGATGATGAAAGTAGATGAGGGAGAGATCGTGAATCTGGGAATGAGAAGTGAAGTGACGAGAGAGAGATGTGAAAGATTTGGAAGAGTGGAACGTGGCTCGAGAGAGAGAGGGTTAGAAAATTAGGATTTGAGAGGGGGTATATGGCTCATCTAGGTTAAAACATGAGCGGGCATGCTGGTTTTTTAGCGGGTTGGAAAAATTATGATCGTTGATCACACCAGTAATGAGCGAACAGTTCAGATTTTGAACGACCGAATCCAACGGCTGCATGGCGGTTGATTTATGGTTCTAGTTCTAGATTTTTTGAACGGTTCAGCCGATTTCGGTTTCATTTTGCTCAGCTCTAACCGTAATAACATAAATTGAGTAGAGGAAACTTCCCCAAAACCACCAAATGGTTCGCATGTGGCTTGAATTTGGTAACAACTGAGTTGGTGTTCTGTAATTCGTGTTATACAATTTGGTAACAACTCGAATCAGTGTTTTACATTCTTGCCAAGTTTATAGCATGTGACATGATTATAAGGTCCAACATAAGAACTACCATGTGTTTGATTTATTCTTATTCCCAGCAATTAAATCTTATGATTTTTTTATTGTACTCTACAGAAATTTATAACAAGAGTAATTGGGTGCATTTGTTTCCTAACCGCAAATAAAACATGAGAACACTTATGATAACTGACAAATTAAATTTTAGAGAAATACTTAAATTGTTGCACTTAATGCGACCAATTACTCAAATCGGTTGTTTGTCATTTGCCTTTCAACTAGTCAACTATTAAATGGATTGAATTGGACC
>JAYMTA010000261.1:0-32963 GCA_036897625.1 Pelargonium cotyledonis | reverse complement strand
GATGACGCCGAGCCTCTTCCTCTTCCGATGACTTATCCAGATTCAACTCCTGTGTCGCCCGATGAGATTGAGAAGAGACTCCAATGTGATCCCCAAATTGAGGTATGCTTTTTATCCATTTAATTTTCAGTAGTTTCCAATTTGGATGCATACATATTACACAATGGATAGATTCATATATGTATATAAGTCATATTACATTGATTAGGTATGTGTTGTCAAGTGAGGTTTTTTAGAGTGTCATTTCACTTGGATTAGACTTTGTGTCCAAGGTATGTTGATTGTTATGGGTGAGAATAAAAGTTGAAATACTAGTAGGATGAAGAAATGGAGTTTCAGAAAATTATTTTCCTTGCTTTATAATATTTGCCTTTTAACATCTTTTAACTTTTGCAACGTAGAAAAGGGCCGAGATTCTCTGCATTTTCAAGCATTCTTATTTTCTTTTGAAAGAAAAGGTTACCCATCAAAGCCAAAGTCTCGTATCTAATTGTTAACTGATAAAATACATTTCGTAGTTGTAAGTTTCAATTTTGTGGGTTGACACAGTGAGATTTTTGTATTACTAATGAAGCAGCAAAGGAACTATATGTATGGGCCTAATTGTAAATAGGGTTTGTGGCTTTTTGTGAATGCAAGAGTTTTCTTCTGCTGGTTTGGTAACTACACAACCTGATTTAGTTACTGTTTTGCACAGAACAGAAGACAACTTAATACATGATAATTAGTGGGTAACTGAAGTATTCATGATGGTATGGAATCATATATACCTTTGAAGTTTTGGCTTTGTTCATTTTAATTATTTTCTTCTTGTTTGCTAATAGTAAAAAGTGTGACTTCTTATCGACTTATAGCCAAGTCTTTTGTATTTGTCATGAGTTGGGTTGACCTTACCTTACACAACGTGATGCCTTACAGATGTAGTCAATTATACTGTTTTGTGATTATGTTACTTTTATTTTGTAATTCAACTCCTGTTAACGGCAGAAACTTAACTGGCTCTTATTTCATCATTTTATTTAACTAGCAGGATTGTAAGGAAGTGGTGTATGAATGGACTGGAAAGTGTCGAAGTTGCCAGGGTACAGGACTTGTCACCTATTATAGAAAAAGAGGGAAAGAGACCATCTGCAAATGCATACCTTGTCAAGGAATAGGTATTCTACATCTTCATTAGCTACGTCTTTATAAATAAAAGTTGTGAATTGTGACTACTAGACATCAAATTTTGAACTGTTTATTGAGGATTGAGCATTCCCCTCAATAGTTAATATCATGCTAAAGATTATCTTTTCCTTTCAAGAATCTGTTTAACATTGAAGAAGTTAATTATAGCGTACACCTAGTAAGTTCTGGAGAATGGGCATTTGGTCTTGTGGCGTGTATATATTTAGCACTTATTGACGTTATTTAGTCAATTTGCTCATGACCATCTCTGGAATTAATCAAAATAACCATTATTCTATATTCCAACCCTTTGTATGGGTATTGAAGTCTTCTACGAAAATGTCTGTCTATGTATTTCATAGTTTGCATTATGCGGCTTCTTTTGATATGGAGAGGAATTTCTTCTTCTAAGGTTTCTTGTTGTGCATATCAATTCATCTCATTGAGCTTTTCAATTTGTCAAGTCCCTATTTAGAAATACTCTTGTTAAGCAAGTCAGCCATTTTGTCCATACAGTGTGCAGATTGTGGTTTGTTTACATTGGTAATAAATCATTAAGTTGATTTATGGCACAAACATGTTCATATAATTTTATCATCATGAGCAAGGTCAAAGCTGGGATTGTGAAATTTGTCTTTCCCTATGGTAATGGAAGCAGCAGTATATATGAGTGCACAAGTTTCTAAAATGGAACCTTTGATTCAGACTAAAATTCTTCCATAGTGAGATATTATGTAGATCTAAGTTTAAAAAAAAAAAAGGATTTAGCATTAGGATTGTCTCATAGGGGCCTCGTAGTAGTTGGGTTTTTGTTTTGTGCTCTTACCTCACCTTAGAATTATAGAATGGCTTTGGGTTGCTAATTTCTTTCTAGAGTTATTATATTTTCCCCTTCAACTTTGGAGATTTCTATTGCATAAGAGGTCATTTGACCTGCATATTATATACTTTAAGCCAGAAACTGTTGAAGGTCAAATGAAGTTATTTTACATCTTTTTTTCCCTCTTTTTTGGTCAAGTCTTCCTATTGTGCATTATAATGGAAAAAGCATATAGATGAAACTTTTGACCCAATTGTCATGTTTTAAAAGAAGAATTGTCTGAATTAGATGTTCAGCCTTTCAGGGCCGATAGTTTTCTATTAACATTAGTTGCTTTCATGTTCCGATGTTTTTAGAGCCCTGATTGTTGTCCTAATTTGCTGTTGTTTCTCTTGGGTTTTGTTAAACCAATATTTAATCATATGAGCCTATCTGAACTAATAAGCTTGGAGCCTCAGACAAGGGGCTTACTGGCCCCCACCATATGAGCCTCTCAAGGGTGAGCAGGCCTTGTTTATGAGCACCCCAAATTTATGAGTCAGTCCATGATTGGCCATTGAATCAAATCAAAATTTTATATGAACTGAAACATGGGGAAATGTTTTTTTTTTTCGCTATTGCTCCGTCTTTTCTTTTTAATTTCTTTATTGTATTCTAACCGGAGCTCACTCTCATATGTCATCGTTGCAGGATATGTGCAGAAGATAACAGCGCGCAAGGACATTGAAGTCATGGAAGATCTGGAAAATGGAAAACCGCAATGAGCAATACAAAACATAGATTATACCATTTTAAACTAACTCAGGAATATATTCTGATGAGTTAAATTTTTGGCGCAACCTTCGCTGTCCTTTTCATGTAAATTCTGTCAACAAAAATAATAAGTAGAATTAACATTACGATTCCTTATAGATTGTACAAGGAAAACCTCCTTAATAGGAGAGGTACAGAAGCAAGGATAAGATTGTACACATACTTCTAGCAAAGAATATATTCTTTTCTATTGATATTTCTCTTCCTTTTGCGTTCCTTTATCAATCTTGTTATCCCTTCGGAATCTTTTACCTGTGGTTTGCATAGCAACCAGTTGAGGTTGCGTATAGATGAATCTTCTTTTAACTTTATGCCTTCTGCTTGAGAATCAGAATAATTTCTCTTAGATGTAAACGGTTATATTTTCTTTAAATACAAATGTATCTACAGTACTGAAAACATATTGCATTTTGTATCTTGTTACTTTTCTCAGAGATGTCGAAGATGAGTTTCCTTGATTTTCAGTATAATCTGTCAAAGAGAAAGTACCTGCGTAAACCTTCCAGATTGTTTTCTTCGCAGGACAGACAAAGATCCGGGTTGCTGCCAAGTTTCCAGCCCAATATCGATGAGCTGAGGCAGGTTTTCGATAAATTTGACACAGACAAAGACGGGAAGATATCGCAGCAGGACTACAAGGTGATACTGAGAGCTCTGGGGAAAGGTAACATAGTTGGGGAAGTCCAGAAGATATTCCAGGTGGTGGATCTGGACGGGGACGGGTTCATTAACTTCAAGGAGTTCGTGGAAGCGCACAAGCGGGGAGGAGGGATCAAGAAAGCGGATATACAGAGCGCTTTCAGGACGTTTGATCTGAACGGGGACGGGAAGATAAGTGCAGAGGAAGTGATGGAGGTGTTTAGGAGGTTGGGAGAGAGGTGCAGTATCGAGGAGTGCAGGAAAATGGTGAGAGCTGTGGACATTGACAGAGATGGTTTCATTGACATGGACGAGTTCATGACTATGATGACTCGTTCCATGAAGCTTTGTTAGCTCTCTTTTTTAAACGTTTGTGTGGTTTGAACCAAATAAAATCCAGTTTCACTGTTTGAATGTTATGACAATATTAGCGTGATATGTAAGTCACTGAAATTTAATTTCAAGTTACATTTTTGTTTATTCAAATATAAATAAAACGAATAGTTTGACAATTAAAATGAAACATCTTTTTAGATTAAATCCAACGATATATCAATAACGTTCATCGGGACATGTGAGCTTGGTGAACCGGAGGTATTGTCACTCCACGCCGTTGCCTATCCAAGTTTGCTTCCCAACCTACGATTAGATCCAACAACCACAAACACATTTTCATGAATATTAAACGATAACAAATCCAATACCAAGATATATACATAAACAATATTGTTAGTGCAACACATGTTTCCATTATATTTAAAGCCCTAACAACTAAAAAGTGTACAAATAGTTTATAACATTTCTTATCAAAACAAGTTACACATAGACAACATTTTTTTTTTTGTCTTTGTTTTTATATGCATCATCGAACCATGACATAGGAACAGTTATAATTAGCTGGTAGCATCCAATCAAAACGATGAAGATGAAGATGCATATATACCAGAATTAGATCATTGACCAGTTCGCCACCAAATCAAATCATGTGAATTATATTATGTGCTGTTTTTTTTTTATTTAGCACTTGGTAGGTAGGGAAAAAGAAATATGTATATTGTCATATGTATTTTATTCCGCAGTTGACAAACAAATGTGTTGAACTAAGTGTTTGTTCGGATCATCTACTTGTTTTTTACATAGGTAATGTTTTTAGACATATAGTCAAAACGTGGTTTGATTGTTAGGAGATTCCTTTCAAACATTTTCACTCTTTAAGAGCTCTTGTTGGAGATTTTTCCACGGAATGCTGAAGACTCCTGCGGAAAAACTCTCCATCCCCAATTTGCCCCGTCTTTTTTAGGTTAATGACTTAAATACCCTAAATCCATATTAGTTCTCCTACACAAGCTAGAAATTTTGTCCACCAAGAAAAAAAGCACACAATGCGGTGGACACAAATGTGATTTGAGTCAACGTTAGAATTAAATATACACGTTTGTACTCTACATAGTAAACCATTATAGTTTAACAGTTGATCTTTACTCGGTAGACTTATATATGATGTAAGTCAACCTTAGAATTAAATATACATGCTTTTACTCTATATATTATATCGTTCTATTTTCACAGTTAATCTCAAAGTTAAATTGTATATTCTACAAGATTGACCATGAAAAAGATTGTATCAACCGACTGCATATAATTAAAACGTAGACTTCCCATAGCGCATCCGCGATTAGCAATAGCATATATACGTACCTATACCCATATCGTATCCGCGGTTAACAAGCTCTCTGTACTCTTGACACAGAGCACAGCCTTCACAGAAGAAGTGAACCAAGCAATCAACACAAGGCGACTCCGCCAAATCATACTGACCCCTCATTTTGGACCGATAAAAACACGAGTACAAGCACGCAAACCCAGTGAGACTAGCGAGCGCGTACAGAGTCCCAGTCGTGGCACAAGCTGAAATATACAACACTAACTATCAACCAAAACCGACTCCGATTTCATTACAAAAAAGAAACAAGAAAACATCCTCGGAAACCACTTACGTGTGGATCCTTGGTTCACTATCTCAGATATCTGCCCAAATGTGATGCACGGACAAAAACATGTGATCAGACCTACAAAAGCAACATATGTAAACAAAAGTATACATAATCAAGTTTCAAGAATAATATTACATAATTAAAGATGCTTACAATTTGCAGGATTGTCGCAACAATGGCAGAGACCACTTGACCATCTTCCCGGAACACGCAAATTAGGAGCGATTAGAGGAGGAGCAGACACCGGAACAGCTCCTGGATAGTACTTCTGATCTTGTCCACCAGAAGTATACATTTTTTTTCCCCCAATGAGAATTGAATAAAATTTTGCTTTTAGTTGTGAAACTGTTTTGTTTCTTGATATATGTAGAAATGGAAGGCTTATCTGGTGAAACAGACCATTTTTTATAAAGTATTTTTGTGCACAAGTCTCCTCCAGTTTTCTATGAACATTAGCAAATGGCCAGAGGATCAACAAGTACTAATAAACAATGTGGTTTGAATATAGTTTTTCATGATGACTTAATATTAAAAGACCAAGTGTCTAAAAAAAATTACAAAAGTTTCAGACATAGGACAAGCTTAGTTCTTTGAAATAACAGTAAATACATAGATAAGAACAGAGTCCCAAATATGCATAGAAATCATGGTCTTGTCATGGCGGTTTCTACAACCGGAGCTACCACAGTCACTCCTCTTCGTTGTCTGTCCAAGTTTGCTTCCCATCCTATTCCCATATCGAATCCGCGGCTCACGAGCTCTCTGTACTCTTGACACAGAGCACAACCCTCGCACAAGAAGTGAACCAGGCAATCAACACAAGGCGACTCTGCCAAATCGTATTGACCCCTCATTTTGGATCGATAAAAACACGAGTACAAGCACGCGAAACCGGTGAGAGCTAATAGCCCATACACTGCCCCAGTTTCAGCACAAGCTGTGAGCACAAAATTTATCAAGAAACTCATGTCATGAACAAACATTTTCAGACAATATGTGTATCCGAGAAAAAGAAAGATCTTACATGTGGAGCCTCGGTTCACTATTTCAGAAATCTGCCCGAATGTGATGCACGGACAAAAACACGTGATCATGCCTACAAAAATGTTGGAAAACAAAACATTTTTAACCGAGATGTAAAATGCTAGATGTTGTCAGTGTAAACGAGGTAAACTTGATTTGACAATAAGGTCAACATAATTTGGTATGTTATAGCAGTTTAAAATTTACATTTCTAAGTTAACGCATATGTTGGGTTGTTATAATTTTGTTACGAGTAACATTGAACGACATATGATAACATGTGTAGTAATTGATATCACTAAGTTGTTTCTTAAATACTTTACGCGCTTACAGTTTGCAGGATCGTCACAGCAATGGCAGAGACCAGAAGACCACCTTCCCGGAACCCCACGGGCGCGGAAGCTAGGAGCGACGAGCACCGGAGGCTGTATCATCTGTATCGGGTTCGAGCTTGGAATAAACCCAGGACTTCCTGGTTCAACTCCATACTTTTGCTCATGCCCACCTGAAGAATACATGTTTTTATTTCTAAGTTCAGTACTTGCTCTTAATTGCTCTCTAATGAAGAGACAATTAAGGATCTTTATACATAGAAATTTAAATTATTTAATTATGGAGAAAATTAACCTTCTAGTTTAAGATATGCAAATTGAGCAATTGGTTGTATAATATAAAAGAGAGCAGGTGTGTACAAGAAAGTCACAATATTTGTTAAATCTGGTGAAGATTCAAGCCAAGACATGCATGTCCTAGTCAATATAAAAAATGTGACTTTAATATACATTTTTTGTTATAAATTATTATAAAACATGTATAGTTGTACACTGAGGTGGTGAAGGAAGATGTTGCAATATTTGTTTATCATGCATGATTAGCTCAAGCTTATCTGTCGGAAAAGTTGGTAAGGATTGAACATCAATTTTTGTTGTTTCTTTATTTTTGTCAAGTCATAGGAGCAAATTAATTAACTAATGACTACTCCTTCCGTCCCAAATGAGTGTATTGTTTCCATTTTTTTGCAAAAATTAAGAATTACAAGATAATTTAGTATGTTTTCAATATAACCCTCACTTTCTCCACCTACACCCCATGTGCAGATTTGCCTATTTGCATAAGTGATAAGGGTAATATAGGAAGAACACTAATATAATAACATAAAAATAAAAACAAGACACTCATTTTGAGAAAAAAAAATTTGACAAATAAGACACTTATTTTGGGACGGATGGAGTAATACAATAAAGTACTATGAAACCAAAATATTGATAGTTGATTTATAAAATTAGGTCTTTGATTACTGTTGAAAAAGGCGATGTATGGTTTCGTCTGATGGCGTGTATCGTATAAGTAGGATTGAACATGTTTGTGTCTGTACCGAAGAAAAATACGGATTGAACTAAAAGATGAGCCAGACTGAAAAGATTCGGCCCATTTGGTCCGGTTCGGTTCAAATTCAGTCCAAATCTATTTAAATTTTGTATTTACAAGAGACTTGGACTTATTTGAGAAGTTAACCAGGACTTGTTGGAGAAAACACTAAAATATTGCTAGAGAAGCCATTAAGGCTTGTTGGAGAAGCTTCTGAGTTATATGCATAATGTAGGTCCAATTTGGGTTGAACTTCGAAGTCAAAACAATACTGACCTGGTTCAGAATATAATCCAGATCCCGGACAAGACAGTTGATTTCCATGTATCCAAACAGTCCAAAAGCAAGCCCATCAAAAGAAAGGCCGCGTACAATTAGCGCCATTTTTGTTTTTGATTTAAATGGATTGTTAATAGAATTGGAGGTGGTAGCTACTTGCTACTGTCTGCTTCGGACTCGCTCGACCTCTGGACAATGACTCACTGAGTTGTCACTCGTTCCCTGCGTACCCAACCGCGAAAAGCTACATGGAAGACGCCGACGCCGATGAAGTGCTCTCAGCTTCCGATCCGAGCGACTCCGGCGATGACTACTCCGCCGACAGCGAACCAGACAACGAAAATGACTGCGGTGATGACGGTGAACAATCGGCAGAAGATTCTCCTCCGTCCGATCAAGATAGGAAATCGAAGAATGTTGACGCTCTCTTGAGGTAGGTTTTGAATTCTTCAAGCAAATAGGTCATCAATCTTTCAATTCGTCAATTTAGGTCTATGCGTATTGAGGAAGACATTTTTGTTGCAGTCTAGGGTTCGGTATTTGCACTTTATGAATACTTGTTTCGACTGAGATTTGTCATTTCAAATTCTTTGTCGGAAGCCAAAATGGATTTTTAGGTGAATTTGAATTTCGATTAGGAAACTGTTTGGTTTCAATTTTGGCGTTAATTCACATTTATGCAATCATCTTGTTAATAGACTGTCTTAGCAGATTTCTGATTTTAAAAATTCGTAATGCTTGATCTAAGGTTTCGATTCATGTTATCTATCCAGGAATTTTTTATGTTTTTTGTAAAATTGATATTAATTATCGTTGTTTTTCAGAGGCAACCTTGTGGTGAAAAGACAGTCCCTGCTTCCGCGAGTTCTTTCAGTGACACAAGGGGCAGCAGTCTGTAGGAAACCCTTTAAACCTCCTTCCTCTGATGGCTATGATGATCAAAATGAAAAGCTCGTTCGCCGCCTTTGGGCTCGTAAGCGATTTGTTCCATGGGGCTCATCAAAACCGGTAGTAGTTGCGGTAACTGATCGATTCAATGTTTCCAGTACTGTTGCAAAACATGTGGAGGAAGAGGAGAAGTTGACTCTGCCACCTGGGGTCGAACCTTTGGTTCTTTGGCAACCTGAAGAATCTGAGGAGTTCAGCAATTCAGTCCAAATATCAGTGGACCCATTGCTCGTTCGCTTCCTTCGTCCTCATCAAAGGTACTGTTAGTGGTATAAAATTTGTTATTTATATCTTAAATTTTTGTAGATAGATATATTGATTCGTATCAAACTGTTCAGCCATTTATAGTTACCCTTCTCTTTCCTCAAATCATGATTCCTGAATGCAAAAGCCATTAAGAAGTTTTGGTAGAGGCATCCATTGGGTTGGAATGGATGCAGGGTTCCACTGTTATTGCAAACCTGAATTAGTTAGTAGTATGGGGAAAAGCACAAAAGGATTTGGTTACCCTTTTTATTTTAGGTGGCATATCTTACAATTATTCAGTTTGCTGGTCAGTGATTCTTGACGAATCTCCTCTTTCGTAATCTCAACATGTTTCTTACCTTACTTTAATACTTATCTAAGTTCTATTGATCATCATTCATATTTTGTACCCATTTTTAAGCTCTATCTTCTGTATTTTCTCCCTGTATACAAAAATAGTTTCTATCGATAAACCTAAGACGTGTACTTCAATTTAATTGCAGAGAAGGGGTTCAGTTTATGTTTGAATGTGTTTCAGGGCTATGTAGCACAGCTAATATATTTGGATGCATTCTGGCTGATGATATGGGGTAAAAATCTCTCTTAGCTAAGCTACAGCTTTGGTTTTCTTTTGGGCTATTCCTTTATGGTTTTTCTTCTCTAAATTTACAGTCTTGGGAAGACATTGCAGTCAATCACATTACTGTATACTCTTCTTCGTCAAGGGTTTGATGGGAAACCAATGGTTAAAAAAGCCATTGTTGTTACTCCAACCAGTCTAGTGAGTAATTGGGAGGCTGAAATCAAGAAGTGGGTTGGGGATAGAGTTCGGCTTATTGCTCTCTGTGAAAGTACTCGAGATGATGTTGTCTCTGGAATTGACAGTTTCACAAGGCCTGGCAGCTCTGTACAGGTATATTCACTGAACCATTATGGGTTCTTTCCTGGGAAATACACTAATCCAATCTTTACTTGCTCAGGTACTCATTGTTTCCTATGAGACATTTCGGATGCATTCATCGAAATTTAGCCGAAGTGAATCATGTGAGCTTCTAATCTGTGATGAGGCTCACAGACTGAAAAATGACCAGACACTAACGAATCGGGTATGCTTTTTAGATGTAAAGTTCTTATTAGGAATTTGTTTTTATGTATTCTTCTGTTTTTTTTTTTTTTTTTTCCTGGGATTATTCATAAACATTTCCTCTGTTTTAGGCTTTGGCCTCTCTCTCATGCAAGCGGCGTATATTGTTGTCTGGAACTCCAATGCAGGTAAGTGACATTTATGCATGATTTGGTTTCCTATGACATGGAAATTTTGTCCCACAAACCACAATCCTTGAATCCCTTTGTATTTATGCAGAATGATTTAGAAGAGTTTTTTGCCATGGTGAACTTCACTAATCCAGGAATCTTGGGTGATGCTGCATATTTCCGCCGTTATTATGAGGTGAGCTGAATGTTTTACATGTTAAAAACTGTTAATGGCCGCTAAATATGAAAGTCAGACAATTGAAATGATTGTCGTGTGTTTAATGGGAGGAATACTTCTTTTAGTTGGTGGTCTTCCCTGGTTTCTGGAGCTATGGACGAAGTTAATCTGTAGAGGATAAAATGACATACCCATGTACGCAACGGATTAAATTAGTTCCGTTTAAGGTTCTTTTTGGCAAGGGTGTTATAAATGAAAGTGATGGATGACAAATATTTATATGTTTTCTTCCAACTGTTCATTGCTAATGCATCTCACATTGGTTATGTGTGGAATTTGAGGACCACTCATATACTAGTTGGGTTCCTCCACCCAATAACTTAGACTTTTGGTCTAGTGCCTGTGTCATGTTTGCGTTGCCTTTCGTTTATTTTTGCTCCATGTGCAGAGTCCATGTTGTTTGGCTTGTATGTGAGGGGGAGTGGCAATATATCGGCATTGGAATTTGAGACCGGTTCATATACTAGTAATTGGCCCATGTACCTAATAGCTTAATTTGATGAAGTGTTCTAAGTTGTCTTTTTCCTCGTCTTTCTAACTCTCATTGGACTGTGCTCATCTGATATTAAAATTTGGTATATATGAATTATGAAGGGGCCAATCATCAGTGGAAGAGAACCCACTGCCACTGAAGAAGAGAAGAGGCTAAGTACCGAGCGTTCTACAGAACTGAGTGCTAAAGTAAATCAGGTAAAAGTTTCTAAATGACATCCATTCAACCCTCCTGAGGGCTGTTTGAGATCAATATTAACATTTTCACAACTCATTCACTATCTATATTTTCTTGGAACTAATGGATTGCTACTGGCTACTGCAAATAGTTACCTTCTGCTTAGATTTTTTCCACAGCTGACATAAATATGCCTTCTACAGTTTATATTGAGGAGGACTAATGCATTACTATCTAATCACTTGCCACCAAAGGTACATCATCTAACTTAGTATACATACCGTGATCAATTGTTGTAGACTGCTAGTTGTTTGGCATATAATATTGTATTATTTTACCATATTTGTTATTGAACTGATTGCTTATATTTTATAGAATGTATAGGGTGTACTTGTAAAATTATATGCACAATATCTTCTAGCTCTCTTATGAGATTTAGAGTTATATGTTACTCTAGCATTAATTGCAATGTGTGCTATAGACATTAACTAGACCACCTCATTAGCTTTAGTTATCCAATACTTAATGCTAAACTTGATAGTTGCATTACTTGATTTTAGCAATTTCTGTATTTAAAGCCGCTGAATTGTGAATCGTACTTCTGTTGCAGATAGTTGAAGTTGTTTGTTGCAAGTTGACTCCTCTTCAGAAAGAGTTATATAACCATTTTATACAATCGAAAAATGTATTCTCCTTTTCTTATATACCACCCTATTTTTTTTCTGACACGTGTGTACAATATTTATTGATATGTCCAACTGGGAACATTGCTAATTATTTGCCTCAAACACAGGTAAAACGAGTGATTACTGAAGATATAAAGCAGTCAAAGATTTTAGCTTATATTACAGCTCTTAAAAAGTTATGCAATCATCCAAAGGTACACCACATTCAGTTCTGCCCTTAGCATCTTACTGGCTTATTTGGAACAGAACTTCTTTTAAATACTCAAGACAGGCTATTTTTTCATCTGCTTAACTTCATACTAACATTTCATTGCGATTTTTGGTTGTTATTGGTGTAACTAGAGGCAAGTTAATGTGCATTTATGGGCTAATGTTTATTTCAGTGTCTAATTACTTACTTTTTTTTTATTATTTCCTATTTCATTTATGACATGTTTATTTTTGGAATTAGTTTTTGGTTTTAAGAAAGATATCACATGGTGCAGCTTATTTACGATACTATTAAAAGTGGCAGTCCGGGAACTTCAGGGTTCGAGGACTGCATTCGTTTTTTCCCTCCTGAGATGTTCTCTGGAAGGTAAGCAGTTTTTGTTGAGTAGTGCTCTAGCATATTATATTCAACAAACGAGATCAGGAATTCTAATTCATTGTCTTTGTTAGATCTGGATCGTGGAGTGGTGGTGATGGAGCTTGGGTTGAGCTGTCAGGGAAAATGCATGTCTTAGCCCGGTTACTGGCACATCTACGCCAGAGAACTGATGACCGAATTGTCCTTGTCTCAAATTATACTCAGGTAATTTTTGTAAGATCCTTTCCTAGTTCTAGTAGCTTGGAGTGCAATATGAATCTAACCTACCCTCTCGTTGTGTTGGTACATAATACTTACAATAAAGTTTTCATCGATAATATATAGGAAATCCATTTGCTTCTATTGTCAATGTATGTTGCTTTAGTGAGTCAACAATCTTTATTTAGCTCATTATTCATGATACTAGTAATTAAGTGTTAAGAACATAGAGGCATAGACCCATTGTATTCTTTGCTTTTGATTGCAGCTTATACTGTTAAACATTACTGGAAACAATAATATTTCCCATGAATGATAGGGGCACAATAGTTTTATTTCTATTTCTTTTGGTAACATGAAGTAACTTATGCTTCAGACGTTAGACCTCTTTGCTCAATTATGTCGTGAAAGAAGATATCCATTCTTGAAACTTGATGGAACTACATCAATCAGTAAAAGACAAAAGCTAGTCAACCAATTTAATGACCCATCAAAGGTATGCAGCTTTGTTTTTCATTTGTATATATACTGGACACCATTTGGGCTTATTTAATGATTAAAAAGCTCCATTGAACATCTTCCAGGATGAGTTTGTTTTCCTCTTAAGCAGCAAGGCTGGAGGCTGTGGCCTTAATTTGATTGGTGGAAATCGACTGATCTTGTTTGATCCTGATTGGAATCCTGCAAATGATAAACAAGTAAATTTTCAAGCTCCTTATGTATTTTGAATGTGAGGAAGAGAATACGCATACTGTTATTCTAGGACATTTTTGCAATAATATCCACCTTTTGTCTTGCCTAAAATAGGCTGCTGCCAGAGTCTGGAGGGATGGGCAAAAGAAGAGAGTATACATTTATAGATTTCTGAGTACCGGAACAATTGAAGAAAAGGTTTTGATGTGGCAATATTTGAGTTACCATAATGACTATCATTGCCTTGTCTCATTTGTATGATAAAGTAATCTGGTATTTGTGTAGGTATACCAGCGACAGATGTCAAAAGAAGGGCTTCAAAAAGTTATCCAGCAGGAGCAACCTGATAGCATTACAGCACAGGTTGTTATTATGTGGCATTTCATACTTGTTTATGGTGTTTGCTTGAAATTTAATACTAATAATTCTGATACAGGGGAACTTGCTTTCTACTGAAGACTTGCGTGATCTATTCTCATATCATGAACACGTCAGGTATTTTGTTTCTAAAGTCCTTGATTTATTTTATGCATCTCTATGTATTTGCTTCATGGTTTAAAGAGAAATTTGGCCAAATGGAAAAGTTTAAAGGTTCTGGAATTGTGTCTTCATAGTATTTCACATGGAAGAACCCGGAATACACATTTCATAAGCTTTTCGTATTCATAATATGCAACATTGACACTATATGATTTAGACTTTTCTTTTGAAGTATAGTATCTAATCATTAATTAGGGCTATACTTGTCGATATTATGCCTGTGGTGTATTTATTATGGTTTTTATTATGCGACATTTATCAATCAGACAAATAGTTTTTCTTCAGCAGATGTTGGTTTAGATGTATTTGCAAGGCTTGTGGTGTTGATTAGAAAACTTCAATCCATGAAAAATCCTTCTTAATCCATTAGGGAAACCCATGCTTTTTTTCTCAGTATCTCTCTTGAAATTGTAAATCTCAGATTCTGAAATCAATAAGAAACTATTGTGCCTGAGGACATAGCAATTATATGTGTTGGTACATTCTATTCAGTTTTGCTTGATAGCTATTCCTCTATTCTTATCATGCTCTATTTACAATTTTTAACGCTGTTCTTTAGCCACAACATTTTAAAGTTCATGATGTGGTAACTGCAATTAGTTTTTGCACAAATGTTTGTTTCAAATTGTGCAATAGGTCTGAAATTCATGAGAACATGAACTGCCTTCGTTGCCAAAATTGTGATGACGGGCCTGAAACTGTTGATGAAGAGGGAGATAATCTGACAGACAGAAGCTGCCCAGCTGATCAGAAAACCTCTGATATAGGTGGATTTGCAGAGATGACTGAGTGCTTACATAATTTAAAGAACTCAGAAAAACAGGTTGGCCTTGGTTATATCATTATATGGATATTTGAGCTTCTGATTTTTTCAATCAGGTGTCTGATCTGATGTACATATTTGATTCAGGTAGGGACTCCTCTGGAGGAAGATTTGTGTAGTTGGGGGCATCATTTTTTCCCGACATCTGTACCTGATGCTATTTTCCAAGCTTCAGCTGGTGACGAGGTATGCCAATAATATAAGCTTCTTATATAGTTTGAACTGATCTCCTTGAAACATATGCGCTCAATAGGTTTCTAAATCCTGATGATAGTAACATTATCTATAAAAATGTGAACAAGACACGGTAAAACTTAAGTATGCTTCAGTAACTGGTTCAGATTCATGAGAAAATAGAAGAGAAACTTGCAGTTAAACTTTGATCACGTTGCGTATTACTTATCCAAGTTGAGGACAGTACAAACAAATTTCACAACTCCAAACTTCTTTTCTTCATGTGAAAGCTAAAACTCTTCCATTTTCATTTTCACTCTATTTGTGTGAATCTGTTGTGCTGAATGATAACTGTTTCCGAATTCCAATTTGCTTGTAGACTCTGCGATGCATAACAAAACACGAGACTTTGTATTCCACATTAGTTTACCTTGATTTGAGATGTAGAGCTCGAGTCTGAATTGTAGCATTTTTCACGTTGTTTTCAGGTCTCGTTTGTTTTTACAAACCAAGTAGATGGGAAGCTTATACCAGTTGAATCTGTAAGCCCAAAAACACAGAGACTGGCAGTAACTGAGAACAACAGCAACTCCAATCTGAAGCAAAAGTTGTTGTCAAAGTATCAGAAACCAAAATCATCTCTTTCTTTTGACAGAAATTGTATTCCACAAACCACTAAAGGAGCAAGAACTTCAAAAGCTGGACTGCATTTACCATCTAAATCTAAATCTGCTGTCTGTCTTCAAAATCGATTACCCTTAAAAAGATTGTATCCTAATTCTGTAGATTGTGATAATGATGATGATTTTAGGTGATTTTATATGATATGATACCATCCTTTCATAGTTTTGTGTCTGCCCATATATAATTGATTATCTTTCATCTACACAGACACCTATGTTCTTATCATTTGATCCGATAGTTTTCCACGTATTTTTTTATAAGCAATAGAACATGCAGGCTTATATTTCTCATCTCCAGAGGGGAGTCACCTGTTAGTTGTTAACTGTCTTTTTAAAATCATAAATCTCACTTCATAACGTTAGCAAAAATACTTGAATCAAAGACCTCAAATAAAATTTAAATTGCATCAATCGCTTGACTCAACATGTCCAGGTCTTTTTTCACATTATTGATTAAGATTACAATTGAGCAATGATGAGTTGACAGTATCATAAAAATTAGAGACATTTGAACTGCTGGTTTTTTTTATTTTTTTGTTGTCCAAGAAAGGAGATTATTTTAAAACTGATGGGTTCTTGGGTGGATATCATTAGTTGCAGAAGAGAAGCGAATAGGTGTGTTCATGTTTCAACTTTACCAAAACAGCTTCATCAAATTTCAAGAGAACATAGGTTGAACCATAAAGCCACAGCAATGACCAGTTACTGCATTCATCAATAGAGTGTTCCTATTATCTGGAAATTGCTAAAACGATACAAATTGAAGCACAACCGTGATTATGTACAACTCGCAGAATTACAAAGCTCATCTATTATATCCTCGAGAACTCTAAGCACTACTGGATATTTACACTTCATACAAACTGTGACCGCCATTGCATATTTAAACACTACACAAAATTACCGTCTTGTCTCATTTCGACTTTGACGGAAAAGAATCAGTTTCATGTTTGGCTACTGTACATCTGCAATCAACCAACAAGTAGATTGAGCTATCAGTTTCTAATATTAAGACTCTAATCTCTAAAATTACCCACTAACAAACTATATAATAGTAAAACAAATGTTTTTATGAGCAACTATGAGTAAACCATTACCCACTAACAAACTATATAATAGTAAAACAAATGTTTTTATGAGCAACTACGAGTAAACCATTACCCATTAACAAACTATATAATAGTAAAACAAATGTTTTTATGAGCAACTACAAGTAAACCATTACCCATTCACTTAGTACTATATGAAACCCTCCTAAACCATGATTCCCTACCATATAAAAATATATTTGACAATAACTTCTGGCATGTATAAGAAGCTTGACTCACATTATACACGTGCATTCACGTCAAATCGCAAGTGCTCGTCAGTGGCGTCTTCTGGTGGGGAGAACATGAGTTTGATCCTCTGCATGAATCGAATAATGTAGTTTATAAATTAGTACAAGGCAATGTACAAGCACAGGAGAATTTTAGACCTAAATGGGTAGGAGATACAATACTTGCTAAAAATCGTGTCATTTGATCTATTCCTGAGGCTGAGAAGGACCCAAATATTTCTCCATGGACTCTTTCTTACGGTCAGGATCAAGGCTGCAAGAGTATTAACAAATTGTTTCACAGATACATTCAGATATGCTGGGAGCAAATAATGTAAGATCAAGTGAGAAAATTTTAAATACTAGAACTGACCTATTTCTGAACCCAAGAAGAGCATAATGTGCAGCACTCATACAAGCAGATGCAGGAGCAATAGCAGCTGCCGGAACTGCTCGAACAGCCGTTGCCAAGGCAGATCCGACACTGGCTCCACGCTGATATCTCTTCAAGGGAGTTCGAACTAAAGCTGAAGCAGTTTTACCCAGCCCATCACTAAGACTTTCATATGCCTGTCAAATTATTTTTTATTAGTATTGGAAGGAGCGCCATAGGAATACTTCTTTCCATGAATCAGTGCCTAGGGAGGACAGAAAGAAAAATAAAATATGAACATGTATTAATAACCTAAGACAGAATTTTATATTCACCTGTTGAAGGCCTTGTTGGGCGTCTTTGGGTTGGTTAGATCTTATGTTTGCCTTAGTTCTGGCCTGAAGCGCTGATGGTACAGAAGGTGGAACTGTAGCAAGAATGTATTCTGCCTGGAGTAAAATGTCATGAGCCCCAGCTGCCAGATGTACCCCAAGCCCAATAGCTTCAAGTGAAATACTTCTAAGAAATGCAATTGTACCTAAATATAAAGTCGCTCTGACGTCATTAGACATCTAAAGGTGCAATAAGAAAAGTGAAAAGGGCAAAAAAGGACACCTTAAACAGATACTATAATGGGACACCCTTCTTCAAATAAAAGTACAGCTACTGATACAACTTGTTCAACTATCCAGAAAACAAACCAATAAAAACTAGTCCTAGAAGTAGGTGAAATCTGAATGGTAACCCTTAAATATGCTAAAGAAATTATGAGTAAAATCCATCAAAATCTTTATTGCTGAAATTTCTAATTTTCATTGTCCTTTACGGTCATGTTTGTATGAAGTCCACTATGACGAAGGAAATAGCTTACGAATTACAGTTTACCTCTTTGCATTCCCTTTAGCAATCTGCCATCCTTTCGATAACTCTCAACCGGCAAACTAACCAGCTTTGCAGCACCAGCACCAACAGCAACCAATGAACGTATAGTAGGAAGGCCTTTCAAAACTTTATGAATCTACAAATACATTAAAATAAATACTCACTACCTTACAAGACAACCAACAGAATATTACCATTCACCAAACATACAGTAAATGAATAGATAACCTGATTTTGCGAAATATCTTCCAACCACTCCCCTATGATTGTCTCACATACACTGCTCCAACCATAGATTCCAACAGCGTGAACATGTTTGAGCTGTAGCTCCACTCCCTGTATCAAAAGTTAGTTAAATGTATCCAAACACTAATTTCGCCATCTAAGCAAAAGCATCTCTTCGTACCCAAGACGGTCAAAGAAACCAAAATAGTCTAGTGGACCAATCCAATGATATATTTTCAAAGAGAACAAATAGAATATGCAAGGGTAGCTATTTATAACAGAAGGGACACAGTAAGATGATGAGGAATTTATAATTATAGAATTACCTGAGAATGTTTTGCAATTCTCTACTGGTTATATATTCCCATTAAATGCCAATTTAATTTTGTTAAGAGAACCTCATTTTCCTCATATATATGCATATTATGTTATCATGAAGTTGATCAATAGCTAATTATTTTCTACTAAATAACTTTGGGAATGACCAAATCTAATGCCTGTATATCAAGTAAACTTGGCACTTCACTCCAAAATCCTTGGCATTCATGCAAGCTTTGTTAACAAAAGTTTGGAATGCACCATTATGTATGCAGTATGCTTATCACACTAGATCACTTCTCATTCATACTAAAGTAAAAGCATTGCAGGTAGATCATTTTGTATTTAACATGGAAAACCCAAATTTTTCATATGACACTATTGAAAGTTGAAACTAGCTCCATCTTAGAAATGTATATATGACTCTGAGCTTTTTACCACCCAAAGAAAGTATCAGAGCCAGCCACAACGTAACAAATTAAAACTATAAAAAAAGAATCCCATTTTATGAGGTAAACTGAGCTTGCATGCACAAATAATTTTAAGTTGATTGATAAAGACCAAAAGTCTAACAAGGTTAAATGAATAGAGTATTTACCTTCCAAGGAACAAGATTAACAAGTTCTACATATTTCCCGCCTCCTAGTGCTACTAGATCAACATGATGGGGACTGTAGTCCACCCGAACAAGAACAGGCCATATATCAAACTTCTGAAACAAAATTGAGTTTATAACAGTAAATACATCTGACTAAACCCAAAAGAAAAAGATGAAGGAATCAAGGAACAAATTAATACGAAAAATTATTCACGAACAAATGTAACAATTGCACCTTAAATGTTAAAGTAGAACCATGCATCCATCATAAAACCATAGTTTCACAATCAAATATGCAGGGGAGAAGGAAGGGAAAGACAAACAACTCTAAATGAAGTCAAAAAGCAGGTCAAAATATACACACATATAAAGATATGCATGAACAACTCTAAATGCAACTTGAAAGCTGATTAAGATGCAGGAAGAGTTAGGAAAAAAGGTTGATGAAAATGCAGGTAAACTGAAGAAACACAAGTGATAAAGATGCAGGAAGAACTAAGAGAAAAATTGATACACAAAACAAATTCATCATCACTAGCCTGAAAATAAGGAAGCAAAGCTTCCTCTGCAATGGTATTTTTTGTTGCTGACAATACTGAACCACATGAGTCCTGATGATGACCTGGGCACTGGTCAGCTGGCAAGCTTTTTGGCCCGAAAAAGCTGATGAGAAAATCAAGGTGGGACTGGTGAAGGTGCAATAGTATAGGAAGCAAAGCAATGCGTAACCTGGAAAAAAAAATTGAAGAATTAGCAGCCAGGTAGGACCACTGTTCATTTTTAAGCATTCATGGCTGTGAATCTAAAAAAACTGGTAGTAGTAAATTGATCCAAATCTTTGGAACTGGTTATCAAATAGAGCCTAGGTTCACACAAATTTTATGATCTATTTCTTTTTAACCAGAAACTTAGGTTTGCTCATACTTCCTATCAGCCTAATGAAAATTTAGACCAAAACTTCGTATCGGATAACTACAATTCAGGCTAGATACTAATCCCCCACTTAGACACACAAGGATGGCATTCTGGTGCTGAATCTACTGATACAATAGCTCACATCTTCTGCAATTGATATAGAATCAGGAAGATCCATCATCCACATATACATACACACTTATCATGATACTTACATTCGTTCTTCTTTTTAATGAAGTCCACGACAAATGTTTCTGAATTCAGAACCAGGGGCTAATGTTGAAGAGGAAGGTCAGGAACTTATTAGCTACTTATGAGATAATTGGGATTTGTTTTCTATCCGTCAGTAAAGATAGACTCTAGCTATTACCCATTAGTCAATTAAATCACTCAAAAGCTCCAATTTTAATAGACTAATGTATAAGCAAGTGTTCTCCAACCTTGAGGCTTGGCTCCTCTGAGGCAAACTTTAGAAGAACTCAAATGTTCAGAAAAAAAAAAAAAAAAACACACACACACACACAAATCATACCGGTACTCCTCAAGAGGAGATAGAGGATCTGGTCTGACAGCTTCTAAGTCAAACTTGAGCCCCTTTGAAGAGGAATCCCTTGGATGATCTCTTGAAAGATAATACCCAAGCACCTTTTAGACCAAAGAAAAAGAGTCAGTTTTAGTCTGTGTAAAATAGAGGTAAGATTTATTTAAGGACCAGATTTTCACTTACCAGTTTCCAAGGCGCATCTTTGCTTTTGTCATATAAATGAAAATCTTTAATTGAAAGAGAAAGCTTAGATGCACATATGCTACCAACTGGAAACACATCAAACTTGAACTTCATCCCAGATAAAGCAAGTTCCAAGCATACATCTGAATCCCTTCCACGGACATTGATAGAATGCTCACCATTTTTTGTAGTCTTGTGCCAATCAGAACCAGCATACATTCGCCATCTAACATTAACATTCTTAATAAGAACACGTCCATTGGAAGGTAGCTTGCCTTCTACAAATTGTTTCAAGCTAGGCTTTCTCATTTCAGGAATATGGTTCTCTACTATTCTCAAAGAGGAATCTCCATACCATCCACTATCTTTTCTTTCTAGATCTCCAGTCCCCACAGGCAGGTTGCCTGCTGAAGTTTCTGACAATGGGCCTAGCTCCGATAAACAATAGCCTTCAATTAAGTCTGAATAGCAACCTTTCTGGTCAAAGGAGGTTTGAATATCTTCCGATTCTATGCCAGGCACTGACCCATTGAAAGATAGTTCAGGAGAGAATACCTCAGGAGTATCAATACTTAAGTACGACTCTCCAGGAAGGGCTTCATCAAGTAACATATGGAGTTGGGGTTCAGAAGAATCACTTTGCCAGGTCTGCATTCCTACAACATGAAATGCATCTTCACATATCTCATCCATCAAACCAACCACCCCAAGTGTACTCTCCATATCTACACAAGTACTCACTTGAGAAGTTGCTAGAGAAGCACCAGTACTAAAGTTTCCAGTTTCATCATAAATATCATCTCTCTCTTGTGCTTGCTGAGTATTATTCCACCTAGTCTGCAAGTGCAGAAGTGTTTCTTCCAAATCAGGAGAGAAAAACTGTTGGAGTTGAGCAACCAAACGAATCAGACCAGAAGTTGTGTCATGGCAAGTCTCCAGTTCAATGTGAGATTTTGACATCTCTAACTCCCATAGAAGGCCACTCTTACCATTAACTCTAAAAATTGCTTCCAAGTGTGCCTCGCGAGCAACTTTAACAAACCCAATCCTACGAAGATAATCAACGCTATGAGTGCCACCAAGATTCTCAGGCTCTGACACTGAACAAATGAGAAGCCCTAAATCTTGCACTCCAATTTTGTAATCATTTTCCACAGAATCTACTATGGCTGTATTTGTAAGATTCAAAGAAGATGCAGCTAAGAGACAAGCAATATACTGCTCGCGCATATCTTCTTTGGTGTTACTTGAACCATACTTAGAGTCAATAACTACATTACTGACCACTAAATTCTTGAAGCGGGGCTCATAACTCAAACCGATGTCAACCAAGTTAAGGTTAAATGAAGCTCCGCCAGATGCATTGGGACCCCCCTTCTGTGAACTACTGTAAGCTGCCTGATCAACTTCCGCAGGAGGTAAACTGAAAAAAGAGACAATTTCATCCAACCAATCCAAACGACCACCGACAGCAACAATTGTAGCACCTCTGACAGTTACAGAGGTAAAAGCATGGGCACTCTCTGGGTCCCACAGATGTACAATATCAGAACCAGCCAACCTCGAAGATGATGCATTTACACCTTCTCCATCACCGCGGTTCATTGTAGAATTGCTACAAGAAATGAGAAGTTCATCTGATACCCCCGTAATGGAACCACACAATTTTCCCTCACCATGGGATAACCAAAAAAAACTGGCATCTCTCATTCCTCCTATATTTGAGACAGAAAGAAGTTCAAATTTCTTAACTTTTAGTTTCAAATAATGCCATGATCCAGGAAGTTCACTCTGTATTGAGCTTTTGATATTCTCCTTTGCGTTAAGGTTGATTAAAATTTCTACAGAATCACATTCCACCAGGATTGATGCTTGTGACAGACAAGATTCTTCCCTAATGTCAGCGGCATTATGGCTTCCACGTGCAAACCCATTTATTATCTGATCTATAAGACAATGCAAACTTATATATTGGGAACATCCTAAATTGATAGAAACTGGAGATATATTAACATGAATGAAGAATGCAGAGCTTAGAATCATCTCTTGCCGGCTACGCATGTATAAATCTTCCAAATCTTTTGTACTAGTAACAGAGGCAAACTCGTAATCTTTTCCAACAAATTTTCGACTGCTCTTTGACTCTTTTGATGTAGCTAAAGCCTTAGCTCTCTTTGCTACCCAAGGACCAGTTACAGGACCCTCCTGCCAAAGCATGCTGAGAGAGAGACCCTCCATTATACTAGCAGCAGACAGAATATTTTGAGCAAAAAATTTCTGTCCATTCAGTCCTCTGGAATTTGTTTCAAAACCATCTCTACTTGCAGAAGTTACTAAATAAATGTCTGGATTACCAATATTTAAATGAAGAGATCGTGTGGCTGTCGAAGAATGCCTTTCCTGCAACTTCACATCTGAAAGAGGATTAGCATCTTGAGTTACTTCCTTGTTCGAAGTTGATGGCGAAGAAAAATCGAGTGCAATGAATTGATCCCACAGTGAGTAGCCTCTAAGATTTTCATCACTTTCAAAAGGAAAACATAAAATCACCCTTGCATCAGGGACTACTATGTTACCCTGCAGACTTTCTGTCGGAGTCAATGCTCTAACACGAAGTCCAGAACCTCTTTTGGTGCTCTCACAAGATGAGACATGCTTCTTATTTAAGGCTTCAGATGGAAATTTATTCATATCAACACATTTTCCAACTTCTTTCTGAAAATTCAATAACAGATCTATCAACTGGAAGTTCACCCAGAGAAGGAATGGAGGCAATTTCAAAGAGAATGATGTTGGCCCTGTTAAACTACCATCTGAGGAAGTTGAATTCACAATGAATTGGCAATGAGTGACACCCGAAGTTCTAAGCAATGGGATTTTCACTGCTTCACCGAATGGAAAATCTGCAGCATCTAACTCTTTTGAATCAAACAAATCAGGATCCTCCGCAGATGAGGCAAAGGTGGGGAGAGCAGATTGAACTTCAGCTTGCAGAGATTCCATGAAAAGATTTAAATGGTGAATATTATCACTAAAAGTCCCTAAACCCAAGTCCATCGCATCAATTTCATCTCTTAAGTAGTCAGTGACCTCAATGTACTTCACTGTTCCTACAAATTTTACATCTCGAGGACATACCTGTTGATCTTACAATATGTTGAGTTAGCATAAAGGTTATCACACACAAAGACAATAGTAAACCAGAGAGTAAATGGGAAAAAAGAACCTCAAACACAACTACTACCTGCAAAGCAAGAACCATGTTTCCAAATTCTGCACCCAGATAATGAACTTGGGCACTTCCACACTTCTGGTCACCCTTAATCTGACAAAACTGACTGTGGTTTTCATCATGGAAGCAGAACGCTACAGAAATTCCAGCAATGGTTGCTTTGAGATTGGTTTCAGCATGCTGCTGTTCTGTACACATGAAAAGCATGATTTCACTCAAACGACTGAGATGCTTCCAAAACTAAGTAATATCTTTGTACATGATTTAAAAAATAGACTTCGTTCATTGTAGTTAAGATGTTGTGGTCATCTATGACCTTTGCAGGTAATTCTATTTAATACTAACTAATAAATGAAGCCATTTGACTGCCTGGGTAAGAAAATAACTGGTGCATTGCTTGTCACACAGATGTCTTGCACGAATACAATACACTGAAGAACTTTAACATGAAAACAGTAGCAAAGTTGTAAGGAAACCTACAAAGTCTACAAATTAGGAAGTCAATATGGGACTTACATAGTGATCATAATGAATTTGAATTTAGACTATCTAAGATAGTAACTAAGAGGGATGTAGTTAAGGCACTTGCTTCTCTTGAGGTCTCACGTTCGAGACTCGGTTGTTACGCTTATCAAAAAAAAAAAAAAAAAAAAATTAAAACTAAAAGGGATGTAGTTTGGGATAGTGTTTTTCTTGCATATTTCTAGACTACTGCTTCAGAATAATTTAGGCGCGTATTACTAGTTGATATTCAAAGGTAATGCAATGTTGTTTTATGTAATATTTCTCAGTGTTTTCTCCTTTTAGTGGCATCGTGTCCTCATTAATACATTCCCTAAGCATTTTAAAAAAATTATTCTTTTATTATAAAAGAATAACTATCACGGATGCAAACCCCTTTCAAATACAGACATCCTCTTTGTTTACTGTTGAATAAAAACTCATTATAGTTTTACCTTATAACACATTTTAAACTTATTATTTGAGTATTCATCTTACCTTTTGGCTTTCGGATTCTGATAATATTTTAGGACTGATCAAACTAAGCAGGTATCTCCTTTAGACACTTCTTCTATATGTGACTATGCGAGTTTCACTCTTCACAATATTCCCTAATAATTTTTACTAACAATAAATCCAGGGGGAATAAGAGAGAACGCAAAGATACACACATACCAGAGGGAATATGCAAAGATCCAGAAGCAAGGTTTGATGCAGCAGTTATTGCACTGAAAACAGAGCAAGTCCAGTTCCACATCCCACTGCTCCCTAAAGCTGATTGGGAATTCCTCATCTCATCGAAACATTCAAAAAACTGGTCCACGCTGCACACAGTCAAAGACATGTCAGACTATGTAAGTGTAACATTATTTGTACAGCATACATGGCTCACAGTGAAAATTTAGACAAGGAATATAGATGTGTATGCATCTAATTTCATCCCAACGCGTGCAATGCTTTGTATTAGTTGATGCAATGATAAAGTGACACATCAGTGAAAATTGAAAATAAAGCATAGGCACAAAAAACACGTTACATATTTTTATACTTATCACAGATTTGTTAATCTTGTAACACTTGTGAAGGGTATAATGATAAAACATGCTAAATATGTTGAAAGGAAAATCAAACACGGTCTCATTCAGAACATATATATGGAAAATGCAATTATACAGAACCCAAAATCTATCTAACAGTCTATAATTGTATTATAGCTTTTTTATATTATCTATTTTCGCCTTTTCATTCTTGTTTAATACCTTCTTTCCTCGGTCAGGTAGAAAGAGATAGTAGACCGACAAGCTTAACAACAACAAAAAAAAGCTTAAGAAGTCTATGAGGAGGGTAAAAGCACAAAAAAGATACTAACCTCGCCCCAAAATCAAGTTCGTCTCCGATGCCATTTGTCTTGTCTTTGTTGATGTCAACTGGTACCCAATCAGATATAAGATGTGACCCGGGTAGCATATCTTCAGTTACTGATTCTTGCCCAGATAAAGAAGAGATGTTTCCAGAATAATTATCACGTTCTGATACCATTTTGTCAGTAGCAACTACGGAAGAACCCAGGGTTGATGAAATTGAGTTGTAGTCAACAGAATCTGTTGGCTTGTCATGCATATGATTACTGCTGTCTTTATCCAAATTCTTATAGGTTTCCCAAGATAGTAAAAACCATTTAATTGTGTTCAGTTGTAATCTTAACTCCACAGGATCAATGTGGACATCTGCATCCACTTTTCGAATGTCTAAAGAGCCATTCTTCCAAGGTATACTTAATCTCATATTCCCCGAGAAACCACCTTTTTTCCCAGTTAAGATTGGAATAGTAGCATTTGATGGGCAACAATCCGATATGGATTCACCGAAAGTTATTCCAGAAACAGATGGAGAGGAAGCTTGATTGTCTAAGTCATCCATTTTAAGAAGTTCAAGTACTGCTCCTTTAAATTTTACAAAGTTTGTTAATTGACTTATCCCCAGCAAACTCTCAAATCTGCCACGGTAATTCAGATTAGCATCTTCAGAAACGCAAGTTCCACATTCAATTTCTGGTATTCGAAGAACCAAGGTTGCTAGACCTCCCATCTTCCTTTCATCCTTTTCTGAGGAAGGATCGAATGCAACGATCAAGTTTTTTATCCTTATATGGAAGCTGGTAAGAAACCATTTAACCATCTTTGCTATTGTCTTAACACCCTCATGAACATCGAGGGATGCTGAGCTGACGGGACTATCCACCATCTCACGCTGAAGCTTTCGTAAGTCATGATGGATGCCATTATCATTATCTTGACTGGTACTACAAGATTTGTCTTCAGATGTTGATTTATCCTGAGAAAGGGGAGCAAGTACAAGCTCAAGTTCATCCACCTCAACCTCACAACCCTTACCCTTCCAAGGCATCTTAACTAAAAGAGAACCAATTGATCCTTCTTTGATAACCAAAGATGCTGCTTCACCAAGCTGGATAACGAATGCATTAGACACTGATGAAAAAGAAAATCAACAATAGAGAGCATTCCATGCTTAATCGTATGGACAAAGGAACATGTATGAGCTAACAAATACGCTCACAATTAAAAATAAGCATCCTCGTCCAGTCCAAAGCATATCACCAGATATCCCTTACCATTCTGATTTTGACATATAGTAGTTTGAAAATCTAAGGTTTCACACACCGGAGTAACAAATACAATATACTACACTTTGATCAAGCAAGCTAGCTAGTTCATAACTTGTAAAAGTTGACATGCTTCACGTAATTAAACAAAATTACTTAAAAGTTCTACAACAATTCAGCTCAACCCAGCACAATAACATCAATCTTATCCAGCTAAACAATCACAAAATTCAAAACCTGAATTCTTTTATCCTAAACATTCAGCAAATCAGTAACAGAAACTGTTAAAACTTTAAAGACATGCTAGCTCCCCAAAATTCCCAATTCGGAATTCAAATTTCACGTACCTTATCGTTGAGGTAGTCGACATTGAGAGCGAGATCGCATAGCTGGAGCGTACCGTTTGTGAGCTGAACGTCTAGTTGGTCAAGATCGATATCGCCCAAAATGAAGTGCCCTAGTTTCTTCTTCAGCAAGAATTTGCAAACCCTCTTGACGGCCCACCGCGAGAACATGGCCTCCGCCGACTTGGCGATGTTCCACGGAAACATACTTTGATACTGCGAATCCAAATACAGGGAGGGAAGTGGAGGAGACAGAATTCAGAAATTAGGGTTTGGAACTGGAGACGATGCTCGTGATGGAAGGCTGTGAAGCTTTTCCATCAAGAGCTTAAAGAAGAAAAGAATTGTTGGATTCAAGGGAAGGAAAAAAGGCGAAGGAGAGAGAGGAGTAATGTTCGATGGTGACCTCTGTTCTTTACCGTTTTCGTGTTGGATTGAAATTGAAATTGAAATTGAAAATTTTTAATTTCACCTTTTTATACACGCAATAAGATTGGGGCTTTTTATAAAATAATTTATGTAGCTTATTGGTACCAAACACTAACAAGTTGATGAATCATTTACTTTGTTTCTATTTGCATGTAACGTTAAGTATAAGAATTTTATTTTTAAATTAGTTAATGATTATTTTATAGATAGTGAAATTTTTGTTTGACATTCGACCTTGCTCCAGCTTCTACGACCAAAGAATGTGAAACGTTAAGGATAATAATTATAGTTTAAAATTAGTTAATGATTATTTTATAGAGAAAAATAGCATTTTTTAACTTCAATGCTAATGAAATTCACGTTTGACATTCGACTTTGCTTTAAAGCCTACGACAAAAGAAGAAACAAGATGCTCTCGCTAAAACACGAGGCACCTCGTGCGCACAAATCGTTTTACAAAATATAATAACAACATACTCTACGCATCAAGAGATGTTTGTAATAGTTTATATTTTTTACAAGTTGAGGCTTTAATCCAATATCTCAAACTGAATTCAAATCGTTTGCACTGTTTGACTTTATATGTCTTGATGATGTTTGGATTAACTTCTCAAAATAACTCATAATCATATACAAATCAGAAGCAGTTTTGTGCTTAAACTATTTTTAGAAAAAAGCAGTTAATTGTTTGAATAAAAATACTTAATTGATGTTTATGAATTATATTTAAAAAGACAAATAACTCTAATAATATTGCATGTAACCAACAAATTGAATTACATAACAAATATATGAGTAATTAAAGGAAAGATAAAAGAATATATGTGTCTTTTATTTGGTCAGAATAAGTATTTTTTAAGTGCTCGTGAGCTGAAAAATTAGAATACGGAGTACTCAGTTATTTTATTTTGGCTTATCAGCAATTGTTTATGAGTTATTTTAGTCGTAACCAAACACTAAAAAAAGCTATTTTTGTGTTCATGATCTTATTTGACCAACTCATTAACTAATTCAAACGCCCTCTATTTGTAATAAATCATGACATTTTTGAGCGGAATCGCAAACTCGCGATTGATACCTTTAATATGTTATATCACACATATAATACTCATTCGAGCTGGTGACCTCACTATATAGAAGAGATCACACAGTTCCGTCATTTGCGGGCCATATACATGCACGCATGAGTCCAAACACTATTCGACGCCGAGGCCGGCTGGGCTGCGTCTGGAGGCAAAATCATAAAATATTAAATAGTCAATGACAATTAAGTAACGGATAAAAAGGTCCGCCCACAATTGGCACATCTTTCACCTATAACATATCTTTGTTCAGGATTGATCGCTTCTCTCTCTGCTACCAAAACCTAGAGAGGAAGAAGAAGACAAGCAACGGATATGGAGCTCAAGCCTGGCCTTTCAGCTCTCGTCACCGGCGCTGGCTCCGGAATTGGTTCATTTCTCTTCAAATTCTGTTCAAACTTCTACTTCTTTTTGCCTTGACTATTTATAAATTGAAATTTGATAGAATCGGCGCGGCAGAAATTTTGTGCTGATGTTGGATTCATGGACTGGAACTTTTTGAAATCTGAATCCATTTCAATCGTTATATTGCATCATAGTTTTTTTTTTTAAATTGAAGTTGAATTGACTTCTTTTCTTTTAGTGGAACTGCTAAACTGTGAACTTTGGGGTGGCTGAGTAATTGGTAACCAAACCAATTCATGTGCAGGTAAAGCTCTTAGCCTGGCTCTTGCAAAGAAAGGGGTGTTTGTGACTGTTGTTGATTATGTGGAAGAGAATGCAAGGGAAGTTGCGTCCCTCGCTGAAAAAGAGAGTGCCAAGTTCCATCCCAAATTAGAGTTTCCTTCTGCTATGTTTGTGAGATGTGATGTGACTAACACAGGTATGCAAACTGTTTTTGATTTCTCAGTCATGCAAATGCTTCCATTTTCAGTTTAATTTTATTGGATTGTGTAGTTTGCTTTGTTTGCTTCTATGCACAATTTTTTGAAGGAAAATTTCATGTTAAATAATCTTACTAACTGATTATTGACTGAAACATTGAAGAATATATTATGCTCAGTTGTGTTTTTGTTCTTTGTCTCAAGACCAGCGTGCTTAATTGGAGTACTATTACAATACGGAAGGGTGTACATATAGACTGCTCAATACCACACAGTTATTCAGTTAATCCACCAAGTGTTCCATATTATGCTTTGTTGTGTTTTTGTTCATTGTGTCAAGACATTCTTACTTGGACTACTATTACAATATGGAAGGGTGTGTACATAGAGACTGCTCAATACCAAACAGTTATTAAGTTAATCCACCAAGTGTTCCATATTATGCTTTGTTGTGTTTTTGTTCATTGTGTCAAGACGTTCTTACTTGGACTACTATTACAATATGGAAGGGTGTGTACATAGAGACTGCTCAATACCACACAGTTATTCAGTTAATCCACCAAGTGTGTTTTTTTTATTATCAGTAGTTTATCCACTAAGTAACTGGAAAGAGAAATCATAGTTCGTGTTTGGGATACATTTTTCTCCTGTTTGCAGCTCGTGTACTTAGGAACTGAGTCCAATGAATACTACACAATTAAAAAGTCCATTGAACACAAATAATTAATCGCCTATGTCTACAGATTTTTTTTCTTGTGCACATGCAAATTGGCATATATGTACTACATTCCCTTTCTCCCCCTACCTCTATCAGAATCTGTAATGTGTAGATTCTTTGATGATTTTTTTTCCAATCAATGTACAAATTATTTAAGATATTGTAGTACATTCTTAAATTTCTTCCATGATCAGGAGACCTAGCTGCTGCTTTTGAGAAGCATGTTGCAGTATTTGGAGGGTTAGATATCTGTATCAATAGTGCTGGCATTGGTAGTCGTGTACCATTCCATAAAGATCAAACTGATGGCACTCACTCATGGAAACATACTATTAATGTGAACTTGATTGCGGTTATTGATTGTACTCGACTTGCGGTATGTTATGATTTAAACATTTGTTTTCCTGCTTCACTTAATTCTTTCAAAATGCAAGAGGTTTCCATTTGACAGTGTAGAGGAGATAGTCATTCATGGTGATCTGTGTACATGTCAAGTTATAAAATGTTTCCATTAATTCTATAATATATAGGCGTGACATTTGGAACATGATAGGAAATAGGGTTCTTCATTTTGACATTTTTGTTCATTTACTGGAAAATTCAATAGTTTCATTGTGGGGCTGGGTCCCTAGTAATACAACTTCTTACGAAAAGTATATACATTAATAATCAGTGAGGGACCTAGCTCGTTAAAGATCTCGGTGAGCATCATTAACTTCTAAGATCAGTTTTCTAGTGTAGTTTCTGGCATTGTTCAAGTCCCTTTTTCTTCATTACTCCTTGAATCTGACCCATTTTGGAGTGTCTTCTAGGAAAGTCATAATTGGATTTTATTTGTGTTTGACTAAAGAAGAAGTACTTAGAGTTTCATTCTGTCCTATTTGACTTAGTTATTTGCCATAAATGCTTGCGCTCTAAGGAAGTTTCCAAAGATTCATGTCTGCATCTGGACGTTTTCTGGGTTTCTTTAAGCATATATGAAGTTCTTTGGTAATTTAGATAAAATTTGGGGTAGTTGCATAATTAAGTAAAAAAAACTTACGCCGAAATTAAAAAAACTTGATGATGTGACACTCTAATACGCATTATAAATCTGTTTCTTGTTCATCTTTTAATATAATGTATGTATAAAGATTTTAGATTCAGTACTAGTCGTCGTCATCATCATCATCATCATCATCATCATCAATGTGCTGTCACTACAGAGATGTTAGATATATGATGGGTATCTGGCTTAAAATGTAATGTTTACTATTTATACTCACAAGTTGGAATGAAAAAGAGATAATAAATGAATGATAGTGATGTTAATAATCCATGAGTTTGAGAAAAGTTCCATACTGGTGTTCATAGTTCATACTTTTGATTTGCATTGATGATAACTTTTGCATTATCACCTTTAACGATCTACTGTTTGTGGGCAGATTAAAACTATGCAAGCTGCTCAAAAGCCTGGTGTTATCATAAATCTGGGGTCTGCTTCAGGTCTATATCCTATGTACAAAGACCCAATCTATTCCGGCTCAAAAGGTTTGTTGCTTTGTTTTACATTATGTCACTTATGTCCTTTCTAAGACTCGTTTTCATGGTTCCTACTTTTTTTCTTACAAAAACATGAAGTATTATTTGAGCACGCATAAAAGTTTGATTCGTGCTTCATATAGAAATTGTTACTCATGAGAGTGTTTTCGTTCTTTTTCTTTCCAGGTGGTGTAGTTATGTTTACTAGGTCCCTTGCTCCATACAAACGTCCGGGGATTCGTGTCAATGTACTTTGCCCCGAGGTAATAATCTAGTAATAGCTCTCGGGTTGTCTCAAATTCATTTTCGGTTCAAATTCTTGTAACCATTGTGGTGAGGCATGTAAGCCACTAGATAGTATTAATCCCTGAAAGTTGATATTTGTGGTCGTTGCTGGAAAAGAATTTTAAAGTTCTGTTTTCAGCTATGTTGGCTGGCAAAGCTTGTTTCTCTATCAGACAATTTGTTATTATTTTTCCCCCTTTCCA